>JACEII010000903.1:591-12629 GCA_014332785.1 Antheraea mylitta
CAATTCCGTAATATTATAAAAATATTATATTACACCTAATTTAAAAATATAAAAAATACATATACCTATACTATTAAAAAAATTACTGAAGATTAATTTGACCCGTAAAAAGCTAACATCACGCAATATCTCCAGGCGGTCACCCATCCAAGCACTGACACCGCCCGACATTGCTTAACTTTGGTGAGATCGGACATGAACCGGTCGGCGTTGACGACAAAACATTTCTATCCACGCGTCTCTCTGCCATTATTGTGACGTTACATAATATTAAATAGAAACAATTTGAATCTTACAATTATACAAGTAGGGTTGTAAGGGTTTTTGAGTAGGTATTTCGTTAATAGTGCAAAGATTGCGTTTTGTGTGCCCGCGTATTTCGTTTAGTTTGACATTTTAAAACTCGCAATATCTTTTCAATGTAATGGCCGATTTTAATAATTCAAAAAGTTATCTACAGGTACTGAAACAGTCTTAGTTTAAAAATAATTTATTTGGATATGGATTAATATATAGACATGAATAACATAGTCTTTTACGCATGGTATAGTTTTTATTAAGATTTATTTCAAAAATGTAGTTATAGTGACATAATCAGAATAGGTAGACATATGTATGCTGCCGCGAGGTTTTTTTATAGATAATAATATGTTCTTTAATATTGTAGAACATATTTTTGTTCTATCATTCATAGTTATCGGGGCGCATGCGATGAAATACATTTTATGCCAAATTTTTTTCATACCTTTGATTACATTATTGAAATTTTAGTAGAAATCCCAATTTTTTTTTAAAAAATAAATATAAGCCTATGTTACTAAGGGTTTTTTCGAAATGTCTACGCTACTGACCCAGCAAGGTCTTAACAGCTTCACCGGACTACTAAGGCGAGCGCTTAAGGCGCTCATCCGATTTTATTTTGGCAACCAGCTCAAGGGTGCACGGCACATCTCGGCTTGGCTGTTGCCTGTTGCATACAAAATCGCGACCTATCTTAGCTAACCTAGCTAACTATTTATATATGTATGAGTTGTTGAAACGTATATGTGTACCAAGCATACACGCCGGAACAACTCCTCCATATATATATTATTGGAAAATTGAGAGTTTTTCAGTTCGATAAGGGGAATAAGTAAACCTTTCCACTTTCATGTGTAAGCGTGTAGCGTGCACGTGTGTGGGGGTGATCGTGTAGTGTTGTAGCAGTGATGTATATTTGTGTGTCACCGTATCGCGCAAGCAACGCACTCAAGGGCTCCCTACCGAGGGATCGAACCTAGGCTTCAGCCACTGCCGTGGGAGGCCTAATCCGGTATGTTACTAAGGGATAATGTAGCATTCTAATGGTAAACGAATTATCGAAATCCGTCCAGTAGTTTGAGTTTATTCGTAATTAACATACAAAAATACTACGATTCCTCTTTATTATAATAGTTTAGAAAAATAATTTGAATCTTATGCTTTACTGATAGGGTCGTTAATAGCGCGAAGCTTGTGTGTAATCACCACGAACGCCGCCATGGCCGATTTAAGTTTAGGGTGCGCCTATAGATGTTTTACATAAAAAATCACATATAATCTGGGTATATGTTTGAGTGAGACCGGGGATAGTTAGGATTCACAATTGGAAACGGTAGTTGTGGCTGCAATCGGGTGTCAGTTTTATTCAATTTTATCGCTTTTAAAAATACAATTGAAACCAGTGATAACCCATTTGGTGCAGACGAAGTTGCACGGGTCAGCTAGTCTGTACTAAAATTTCCGTTAAAAATGCGGGACTAAAAGCATTTAAAGTTTTCTTTGTTTTTAGTTCGGGACATTTATTTTTTAAAACGGCCTATTTTGTCTTCTTCTTCTTTAATTTATGGCACCGTGTGTAAGCAATACACAATTCCGCCAATGTCATGTAGATTGTAGGTACAGAGTGTGCGCTGACTGTGCCAGATAGTGTCATAAACGAAGGGAACCGAGTTAAAAAATGTAATTCAAAAACGAAGATAATTAATTTTGTATTGAGACCGAGTTATTGTGTTTTCCACAGAGAGACCGAGTTATTGTGTTTTCCACAGATATACGTAAAGGCAAGTTTAGATATGTTTTGATTAAGAAATAGACAATCTGATTAAAGTTTAATTTTGTTAATTTTAATAAATAATGACAATACATGTAAAATTAAAGGATTGTTATTCACTAAAGCTATGATACACGTAAGGTTAGTAGGGCGGGAATATAAGGAGGAAGGACATCAAAAAGGGAGAGTCTGTTTCTCGAACAATTAAAGAATATGTGATCTGGAAAACCTTCGTCAAGGCCGCATTCGCACAGAGAATGATCCCTAATCCTTAATTTAAACAAATGAACTGGTGTACAAGTATGACCTAGACGAAGACAACAGATGATGGAAGTAACGGCTTTACTTAGGTATGGGAATTTAAAAAACCATGGTTTTCGGGGAACTTCATTTTCAAAAGAACCGTAAGATTTGACTTTATATTTTCTAGAAAAATTCCAATCCTTTTGCCATGCTTCTAATAATCTAGTTTTAGCTAGAGATCGTAGATCTTCTGTATTCTGTAGTCTAAAATTGTTCAAGGAACCTGATTGGATAGCATTTTTTTGCGTAAGAATCCACGGATTCGTTCCCAGAGATACCGAAATGGCCTGGAATCCAGGCTATCACTATTTTGATGCCAAAAATATGACACTCGTATAATAACTCTCTAATTTTTAAAATAAGCGGATGTCTGGATTTAGTACAAAAGGGATTAGAAAGAATAGCTTGTAAGAAACTTTTACTGTTTACAAGATTGTTGCTCTCTCTAATTTGTGTGACTTAATGAATGACAGAGATTCGAAAATGGCAGTAGCTTCTCCAGTAAAAACAGATGTAAGAGGGAGACATTTATAGTGAAGGATAATTCTGTATATAGGTATCCAGACTGCAGCTCCCACATTGCCAGAACTAGACAGTTTAGATGAATCAGTATAAATGGGGATCCAGCTATTCCAGTCCGTAGATAGAATAGTATTAAAAATACTGTTAGCTACTGTCTCTAGGTACACCAAAGTCCAAAATGATATCCGGCCGAAAGATGAGAGCTAAATAGTTAGTGCAATATAAAGCATTGATAGAAGATTTAAAAATGGGATATATGGTTCTATCTATTTTAATGAAAGATTGAAGGACACAGGGAAGCGATTTCACAGATTGATAACCCCTGTATTCAAATGACTGTAAAAGAGCTTTTAAACGGCTAATTAAAGCATGACTTGGGTTCTGATAAAGTTTAAAAAGAAATCGGTCAGAGATATATTGCCCGCGCAAGTACAATGGAGGGTCAGCACATTCTAGAGCATTTGTCGGGGTGGATTTCATTGCCCCTATGATGATTCTGAGGCTTTTATATTGTATTTTATTTAATTTGTCTAGGGCAGCTTTATTACATGGGTCTAAAAGAAATGTTCCATAATCCAAATGACTGCGAATGATTGCATTATAGAATTTTTTTTGTGAAAAGGCATGGGAACCCCACTAAACTCCAGAAACTCAAGAAGTACGGAGGATATTTATAGATTTTTCACATTTTTCGACTACAAAATTAATGTGAGGGAGACCAGACAATTTTTTTTCCAAAATCATTCCTAAAAATTTTACATAATCTTTTATGGGAATGTTTTCACCATTGTAAGATAGCGCTATATTTTCGGTTACCTTTCTTCTAGAGAATATTATACCTGAACATTTTGATACGGACAAAGAGAGACCGTGATCAGAGAACCATTGTCCTAAATAATATAATGCAGTATTTAATTGTTCCTTCGCCTTAATAGCAGATATTGAAGATGTATATGAACAAATATCATCAGCATATTGCAGGATATTACAAAACGATTCAACGGATTGGTTGAGGTCTGCTGTATATATATTATATAACAAAGGACTTAAAACGGACCCTCGAGGCAGGCCTTTCCATGTTAATCTTGGGCCTAGAATATTTTCTTTACATTTAACATAAGTCTCTCTTTCCATTAAAAGGCTACTTATGTATTGGATCATCCTCGCTGGAATACTCAGCTGAACGAGTTTGTTCCTGAGTACTGGAAGAAGAACGCTATCATAAGCAGATTCTACGTCTAAAAATACTGCTACTAAAAATTCTTTCTTCTGAAAAGAGTGACGAATATCAGTTGTTATAACACTAAGATTATCCAAGGTACTCATATTTTTTCTAAAACCAGTCTGCGAATGGTCTAATATCCCTTTATTCTCAAGGTACCACTCTAATCGGTTTTTAATCAAGTGTTCCATTATTTTAGAAAGAGTAGAGGATAAAGAAATAGGCCTATAGGAATGCGGGTCTGAAGGGATTTTGCCATATTTTAAAATGGGAATAATTAAGTACGCTTTCCAGGATGCAGGAACTAAATTATGAGAATAGAGTGAGTTAATTACTTCCAAAAAGGTTGATTTAGCCTTGGTACTGAACTTGCACTGTCACTATTTGACGTTGACGTTTGCGATTTGACAACGCGGTTAGTGTTGCCACTTTTCCACCGCTGTTGTTTTGACCAAAATGCAGAATCTTTTTTCGTAGTCTCAACTTCCTCACACATGTCGAGCAATTTTGTCTTAATGACGTCAGCACTAATGGTGATGCCGGAATGCTCGATCGCCATTATCATAGGTGAAAACTTATCTGACAGTCCCGCCAAAAGTAACGATCCAATCCACTCATCTGTGATCTCAAAACCTGTGATCTCAAAACCTGTCCCCTTCAATTTCTGCGCGGTTTTAACTATTTGAGATACGTAGCTTGTCATCGTGTCACAGTTTTCAAGGCGAATTGAAATCAATGTTCGAAGCAAGCTGATTTTTCGTTGATATCCTGTGTCATCATATAATTGTTTCAATTTATTCCATACACCGATTAATGTATTTTCACTCTTGATATGCGCGTATAATGAAGTGTCAATAGTCATCACGAGTTTGGCTTTGGCTTTTTTCATCTCAGCTTCACTGATTTCCGCTGACAGGTTCTCCAAGTCAATTCCTTCGAGTAGCAAAAAATTACTTGTCGCGAATGCCCAATTATCGTCATTTTCGCGACCCTTTTAGTTTCGGCACATTAACTAGGTATCCCGATGTCGACATAATTCCCTTTTAGGAAACAACTGAACTAATTAACTTTAATTAATTTGGAAAACAAGTGGGACTGGGCCCATAACCTAATAAAACACGCTTGGAGGTTGTTCAAAGACTAACTGATTTATTTTTGTTATAATCCATAGACAATAGATAAATCTTAAAAGGTGTTGCAAATAGTTAACAGTTTAATGGTTAACAGATGGCGCTATTGGTATATAAAGGAACATTTTAAACAGTGTGTGTGTACTTTTCCTATATTCATGGAAAAAAGTTGTTGCAGGTGTCTAGGAATCAGTAATACATTTCAATCGGATCATTTGACGGATAGTGAGTTTAAGAACCATGTCAAGCGGGTTTTAATATCTAAAGGCTATTATAGGGTGGACCAGTATGTGAACGATTGTGACGTCTGGAAATGACGCTCCTCTCTGTACATCCACTAAAAACTTTGTAACTAAATTATACGTTGTAAAAATATGTAACATGAAAAGATTAACCAGATCGAGATTGTTGCCGGTTCTTCTCGATGACTGGGTTGGTTTCCGAACCGGTGGTAGCTTTAACTTTCATAAGCGCCTTCTCAGGGCCTAAATTGAATAAAGGATATTTTGATTGATTTTGAATCATTTTTAGAAATATCTGTCTGTTTGAATAGATACGCATCACTTTCAAAATACTGGGTTCACAATAAATGGATAAAGGTGGGTGGAAACCTCTGGAAGGCTGACGTCGTGTATTCGAACGATTCGATAAAATTAAAGACGGGCTAAATGAGAAACCTTATTGTTTTTGTTTCCCACGGTTGGACAATAGGTCAAATTTAATTCAAGTCTTGTGGTGTCAATGTCCTATAGAAAAATATAGTTTCAGTATAATCTCACTAATCCGGCACTATTAAAACCGGGGTTTTTTGGCGGTATTTCAGTCTGTCATATAGTAGATTTTATATTTTATTCATAATCTTGTGTTACTTTAACTACGTAAAGTTGGTGGTGTTTTATGTAATATTGTTAGTTTATTGTGCATAAGTGAAGTGAATGAAAAATAATACCACGGACCATGAATTCTGGCATGCCACAAAAATTCCCAGGAAACTTGTAACATGAGAACCACCATCTTGTTATAACGTTGAAATAACCGCAAGATACTTTACTTGAATATCGATCTCCTAACTTATCCTGATAATTTTAAACCTAACTTTGTCATTATCAACTCAACACTTGGAGATATCAGAATATTTTTTAATGATTATTCGAAGATTAAGAAGATAAAAAATGTCTGAAATATTATATAAAAGATTTGGCGCTTATACCTTTACATTAACTTGAACATAGAAGAAAACAAAATAAAGAATACATAAGAACTATCCGTATTGACAACTTCAGAATTGGCAAAAGAAACGACTTGAGAATTAAGATAAAAAAAGATGGTTAAAAATTTACAAAGTGTTATATAGAAGATTTGGCGCGTATACCTTTATATTATCTTGAACATAGAATAAAACTCACTACAGAATATATAAGAACCACATATATTGACAGCTTCAGAATTGGCAGTAGGGTTTAACTCCTTTGCCTGTCATATTGGACGAATATTATTACTACTACTATTAAAAACCGTAGGATACCGGATTATTGGAATGTTCGGATTACTGGATTATAGTGAAAAGTCACATAGTAATGAGTAAAATAAGGCATTTCATAGAGGGAATAAATGTGTATAATGTATTAAATTAACATGTACATGTGTAATTACATAGTTTAAAAATATATAATCCTTAACTGAGTTCTGCTTTTGTGCAACTTGTAGTCCTTGCCTTAAAATCTTTTCTCGCAGGTTGCGAAGAATTGTTGCCGGATTATTGAATGTGCTGATCTATCGAAGTGCTGGATTAGTGAGATTATACTGTACTTGTTAATTGTCAATTTAGTAAAATAGAAGTTTAAAATTTTAAGTTGAGCATCAATTCATATTATAAACCGAAGTCCTCTGCCTCGTCTGTTTGTCTGTTCGCGATAAATTCAAAAACTACTGAACGGATTTCACCATTAGATAAAGTGTTTCATCGGTTTAGGTATATAATTGATCAAGGTTTTTCTTTATTATCAGGGCAGGACGTCCGCTGGGCCCGCTAGTTTAATATATTTAAAAGATATTGTCGAAAGACACTTCTTAATAAATGCAATCTTTATTGTTGTAGATTATTTTTCGCGCCTTTTGGTAAATCTTTGGGAATTAAAGACACCAGACCGCGTAAGGCTCCAGACAACCCGAAGCTAGAAGAAGCTTATAGACAATGTTCTCGACCAAAGCAGGTAATCATCGTTTATTCAAGTTTTTACCAGCTGAAGCTATTACTGGCTTCACTATAAATGGGTCGGCTCGGTCGGTGTACCACCCTCTCACAGAAAACCGACGTGAAATAACAGTGCTTGCATTGCTGCGTTTCGTTTGGTCAATGAGAACGCCGGAGGCCCACCTGTCTGCACCTTCCCCATCTCCTCTTCCAGCCCCCCCCCAACACAGTCTGCCACTCCACTGGTGTTGCAAGCGTCTATGGATGGTGGTGATCACTTAATGTCTGGTGATTCATCTGTTCGTTTGCCTCTTATTATATAAAATAAAATCAAGTAAATAAAAATGTCCAAAAACGTAACCTCCATTCAGCTGCATACTGCATTATAATGCTCATTTTCAACGAGGGGGTTCATAGCTATGTACGGATGTCTAATTGGTGGCTTAACTAAACTATTACATAACTATATAAATAATAATAAAAACATTAAATGAAATACATAATAATACAGACAAATGAACATGAAACGAAACAAAATTATGCCTGTCAAAATGTCTCTAAGAACATATATCAATAAACAATAGTAGATCGACCGAACGCTGAGCTGTGTGTACATAATTCATGATCTTTTATATCTTGTAAATAACTTTGATGACTGAAAGTAAACTTTATCTAAACTATTATTCCAGTTTTCCTCTATCGCCAAGAAACTGGAAATGACAGAGCGGCAGGTGGAACGGTGGTGGCGCCTCCGCCGTAGCCAGGATAAGCCTTCCACCCTCGTCAAATTCTGTGAGAACACGTGGAAATGCACATTCTACGTGTGCAACTTTACCTTCGGTCTGATCGTGCTCTGGGACAAGGAGTGGCTGTGGGACATTGATCAATGCTACATTGGATATCCACATCAGGTTAGTTAGGCTCTTTTTACACTAGCCGATGAGATATACTATCTGTACAAAAATACAGGGTTTTTCGAACATTTAAGATATCTCTAGACCATTTTACATATAAACAATAGATGAGTCATCAAAGCGTGGGAAAACGGATGCATACAATATAGCTCCTGATCGCAAACATAGGCCACGAGTGCCACAGTATTACTTTTTGGTCATATCCGTATCTTATATAATTTTATAGGTGTGGACAGTTATTTCTTGGTTTTGATAACGTATTTTGACAGCGCATAGTTGGCTGTAAGTTCGAATTCTGTAATGTACTTTCGGTGAAGAAAAACATAGCGATATAATTTATGGTGAACCTTTCCAACCTGATCTAAGGTATGCTTGAGTAACTATCACACTCAAAAATCTATCACCAAGTATAAGTTTGTACCAACAGCTACGATGAGCCAGTTAATTTAGTCTAGAGTTATCACTACATATTATCAAACAAAGTCCTCTGTCAATAAAATCAAAAACTACTGAAGTATTTTCATGCGGTTTTCACCAGTAGATAAAGTGATTCATATAATTAAATTCAAGTGATAAATATTTGTCAAGGTGTTTTTTATATTATCAAGGCGGGGTAACGTCCGTCGGGCTCGCTAGTTATGAATAAAGTATAAAAACCACAACATGACGGAGTAAGATCAAGTCAAAAACTCTAATACAATTGTTAAAAATTATATTACTACAACATATAAACTAATGAATAAGAAACAGCAACACATTGGTCATTTCATGTTTCAGTCTCACTAAGATCTAAAATTGAGACGTCACGGGACGCCTGGCAGATGTGAAACATCGAAATTGTTTTGTATCAGTTATATGCATAAAAGAACAGATTACGACAAGAATCAGCTATGGTATAATGAAAAGACAAAGCGTTACAAATTTGTTCCATAAAATAATACTATTTATATATTTTATTACATAAATATTAATTTGTATTAAATACAAAAATTCAACAAGACGCAGGTGCGGTGTGTTTGGCGGCAATTATCAAAGGGTGCTAGGTTATCGGCGCGTGCCGCGTAACACTAATATAACGAGTGCCTGACCAAACAATTTCACCCGATTAGGCCTCCCACGGCAGCGGCTCAAGCCTAGGTTCGATCCCTCGGTAGGGAGCCCTTGAGTGCGTTGCTTGCGCGATACGGTGACACACAAATATACATCACCGCTACAACACTACACGATCACCCCCACACACGTGCACGCCTACACGCTTACACATGAAAGTGGAAGGGTTTACTTATTTTTCCCTTATCGAACTGAAAAACTCTCAATTTTCCGATAATAAATATATGGAAGAGTTGTTGAGGCGTGTATGCTTGATACACATATACGGTTTAACAACTCATACATATATGAATAGTTAGCTAGGCTAGCTAAGATAGGTCGCGATTTTAAATGCAACAGGCAACAGTCAAGCCGAGGTGTGCCGTGCACCCTTGAGCTGGTTGCCATAATAAAATCGGCTGAGTGCCTTAAGCGCTCGCCTTAGTAGTTCGGTGAAGCTGTTAAGACCTTGATGGGTCAATAGCGTAGTCATTTCGAGAAAAAAAAAACAAACAAGTTCAATCTTATGTATATACTTTTGTACATGTTTTTGAGTATTTCTTTAATAGTGCAAAGTTGGTTTTTTGCGTCGCCACGTCGCTAGACCAACAATCAGATTTACCCGCACCTCTAGATGTTTTACATCAAAAACAGTTTTTTTAGGTAATAGTGTTGTTAGGTTTTATAAAAAGTGCGGGTCCGATAATTCACCGGTTAGTGAAGTGAAGCACCATATCTAGCGGGTTTTAATGTATAAAGACTAGATTATAGGGTGGATCAATATGTGAACGATTGTGACTTCTGTAAATGACACCTCTCTATTTGCATACACCAAAAACTAACGTAACTATGTATTGTAAATTAAATACCATAAAATGATAAACCAGATCGAGTTTCTTGCCGTTTCTTCTCGACTACTGGGTTGTTTGCCCGAAACGGTGGTCGGTAGCTTTGACGTTCATAAGCGCCTTTTCAGAGCCAACATAGCATATATAATTTTTGATTTATAATTTCAGGGTATAACGAGCGACGTCTGGTGGTATTACATGATATCGTCCTCTTTCTACTGGTCGCTGACGATATCCCAGTTCTGGGACGTTCGTCGTAAGGACTTCTGGCAGATGTTCGTCCACCACATAGCGACCATCTCTCTCCTGTCGTTCAGCTGGGTCTGCAACCTGCACAGGATCGGTACTCTCATCCTGTTGTTGCACGACTGCGCTGATATATTCGTCGAGGTGAGTATCAGTTGTGGTTTTCGTATGTCATTCCGCCTGTATGTACAGATTAAACGGAAAAACGGTTTAACCTACACCTATAAAATTTTATACATAAGAAAGTTCATATAGTTCCTTAGTTGATAATTTTTTGGATGTGAAACATCTATAAGCGCGGGTATTCCTAATTGTTGGCGTGGCGAGTGTGTGAGACGTGGCGACACGATACCTTGCACAATCGACTGTGCGCAATTTCTCTTGCCGCACTGAGCTCACATATCTATAGTGTAATTTGATAATTTAAAATTCGTTCTATTCGAATAATTTCGATGTTTCAACATCTACCAGCCGTCCCGGGACAGCTCACAATTTTTTGCTAGAATTTTCAAATATTTTTTCCTATTTTAATGTAATTTTGTTATAAAACACTGTTACTAGTCGTACTGAGTCTCAAACATTGAATGACTAGCTATGTAACAGTTTCTAGTATTGATTAAATCATGTCGCTCATTTATTAAATCCAGTTTTCAAAGTTTTTGCAGGCATACAATAGATTATCAAGAATGTATTGCTAGGGTAGAATTAATATACCGAATATACCTGTAACTTAACATCTAATAGTTCGCGAAGCACCATATTATAAAATATAGTCCGATGAAGCAATTAAGACCTTGCTAGGTCAATAGCGTTGTTATTTGGAGACAAAAATATCCTATATTAAAGAGCTCGAAATGTCTGTTTTTGTAGGAGGAATGTGGTGGCTAATTTAGCTGCTGTCGCCCTAAAATCTGTTGCTGGTCTTACTGAGTTTAACACATAGCACGGCCAATTTTTGACAGTTTATAGTTTTTTAACCGTACCGGTCCTTTAGGAAATCGAGTTTTTACTAAGTTTTAAAATATTTTATTTTATTCCAGTCCGTGAAGGCAACGAAATACGCGAACTGCCAACGCGTATGCGATACGCTGTTTCTCATGCTTATTGTCGTTTGGATCGGAACTCGAATTATCATCTACCCTTATTATATTATCTGGAGGTGAGTAGAAAGAAATATAGAATCATTTAAATACTGAAAGGTCATATTAAATACCAGGAGAATGTTTAAAGGTTAACACCCTTCAATCCTGTGGTAGTTAACATATTAAATAATAACATCAAAACAAAAACTAATAAATAACAGAGAGAACTTTATTTAAAAAATTCTGCAACTTTTAAAAATTTCGGAAAGATACTTTTACAATGAGTGAATGAATCTAACAATTTTACATTTTAATATGAAAAACATTAAAGGGGTGCTTTTCTGGGTTAATCATTACGTAACTGCTTATCGTGGGAACGCCGCACGGTCGAAGAAATGGAATACGACGGGCGTGATT
>JACEII010000905.1:1973-14968 GCA_014332785.1 Antheraea mylitta
CAAATAGGTCCAGTCGTTTCGGAGATTACCCGGAACAAATAAAAAAACAGACATATCGACAGAGTTAAAAAAATGTTGATGTTTGTAGCATCACAGATTGTATTCACCAAAAATAATTTATTTTAATATAAATTACACTCACTTTACTTTTATAATACGTAATATATCACAAATAAAAAATTGGCAACAAAACTAATGTAGAATAGAGTTTTTTAAGAGTGTTTGGCGGGATTTCAGTCTGTCATGTAGTGGATTTTATATTTTTTTCATAATATTGTGTTACATGATTCTATATCGTGTAGAAATTGGTTGCGTATTATATAATATCGTTCGTTTATTTTGCATAAGTGAAATGAATGAAAAATAAAACCACGAAGCATTAATTCTATGGTCTTNTTTTTTTTTAAAAGAGCCTAGTACCCGTTCATAGCATCATCTACCACTCCGTAGTTTGTAGTCCGGTGAAGCTGTTAAGACCTTGCTTGGTCAATAGCGTAGTCATTTCGAGAAAAAAAAACATCTACCAGGATCAATTAAGATAAAAATTTACCTACATAAAACTAAATAAACATCTCTACCACTTAGTTTCTCATAACTATCTTCAACTTATATTAAAACCTTTTTATACTCCATTGTTTTAAAGAAAAATATATGAACACCGTATCGAAGCGTCAAACATCGCGCTGAACCGTCAAATGTCACTTGCTTGAAATTATTGTCTAAGAGTTATGAACTGTTTCGTAAACGTATTTTAAATATATTTATAAAATATTTTTATAAATAATCTTTGTACCACTCACAACATAGTACCTTTTAGTAATTTATCCATGTTGATATGTTTCTATTGTAGATTATTCTACGTTGTTACACTAAATATTTGGCATTAAATTTATAACGTGTATTTATCACACTTGATATTGGCGATATTACCAACATAGACAGAGGCCATACAGGAAAAAATCAATCAAGCCAGTTTTATATATTATATTCATCCGAATAACGGGCTACCTGGCTGCCAGTAAGAGTTGCGTTTATTTGTGCATATCGTACCTTTACAGACAAAAATATTGATTTTTAAATAATTTTAGGATGTTTTTTTCACTAACTTTGAAACGTAATTAAAATGGAATTATTATTGAAAGACATTTTTGGTATTGACAATAATGTGATTGATGCTATTTTTTGGAAATAAAAATAAAAGTAATCTTAACCCATGCTAGAATAGCAGTAATATTATTATTACTATATCTATCTATCTATACTATAATAAAACTGTAACAAGTCGAAATCTGTACATTAAATATTTTTTGAAAATTTTAATCAGGGTCGACTATGTTATCGATATAGAAGCCAAAAATAATCTTTTTACAATTTTTGTCTGTCTGTCTGTCTGTCCCTATGCACACGCATCACTCTGAAAGTACTGAACCAATCTTGATGAAACTTGACATAGTGATAACTAATATTACGAGATTACATCAAATATACTTTTTGTCTCATAAAACGAAAAGGGTTCTCCAGGATAAAGGATCAAAGTCTAGAATATAAACCCGAATTACTCTGAAAGTACTGAACCAATTTTAACGAAATTTGACACGGTGATAACTAATATTAGAAGACTACATCCAGGATACTCTTTGTCCCATAAAACGCAATGAATTCTCCAGAATAACGAAAAACAAAAATTTGCAGTTAACGTAACTAGACTTTTCTGCGACACCTTAGTACAAGAGCCGGCAACGTTAAAAGAACAAGAATTTTAGAATACCTGGTTCTTTAATACATCAATATTAATTTTTTTTTATATCATAAGAGGCAAACGAACAGGTGGGTCACGTGATGTTTAGTGACCACCACCGTTTCCAACCTGTATATGGGGGAGTGTAAGGGAACCTCCGGCACTCTCACTGACCGAACGAAACATTACAATGCAAGCACTGTTATTTGACGTCGGTTTTCTGTAAGTATTCTGGCAGTATTAGCCCGAACGAGCCGACCCATTCATGCTGAAACCAGTAATAGCTTCAGCGTGGCTCTACCACCTACAGAAATTATCAATATATCAATAGACAGAATTTAGGACACTTGGTAGCGGGTTAACGTTGTATTTTTAATAGGCATTTTGATTTATGATTAATCAATAATAAGTTTAGGAACATTTTTTTTAGTAACTTTTAAACGCAATTAAACATTCAGACACATTTTTTATAAACAATCATATATATACCCGCTGATATATTTTATAAATAAAAAAAAAGAATGTGGTGTCGTGGGACACCAGGTAGGAACGAAGTTCTTTCGGCTAATGTAGAATGGACACTATTTGGAAAAAAAAATCGTGCTCAATTTTATGTAATCGTAATTCAAATTATCAATTAAAATAACAAAATATGTCTCTTTATTTTTGTTTGACAACATAAAATTACATAGAAATAGAAATAATTACAAAAAAGGAGAAAGAGAAAGATATTATACACTACTCGCTTATGTATACGACTGTCGCGCCTGCGCACGTCTCATTTAACTGTTTTATTCCATGCACTTTTCGTTACAGTTTTACTATCACATTTTTTTCAGTTCGGTCGCGCAGCAAAATCTCTATCTCCTCCAAGCCTGCCGTAAGGAACTTCTTTCCAATAATAAATTTCAAACCAATTATTTTTTTTCATAGCAAAGAACCAATTTCATTTTATTAAACATTATTGACCACCATATACAACGATAAACGTAAACGTATGACTTGGGATTGACGCCATCTCAAATATATGCGTCGTCGACCATCAGGCTATACAAAGCCGAAATACCTTGGGCCGGCAAGGTGAAATATCTTGGTGTTACTTTAGATAAACACTTAAATTTCGATTCACACACAGAAAGAGTGCGAAACAAAGCCGTATGGTCTTAGGTCGTTTCTATCATTTGCTTTGTCATAAGAGTAAAATATCCCCCAGACAAACTCACTTTATACAAAACTTGCATCCGTCCGATTATGACGTACAGTTGTTCGGTCTTTGCACATGCGCAAAATCGTATTCAAAAGTTGCAGGTTCTCCAGAACTGAGCCCTACGTAAAATCACCGGTGCCCCATGGTACGTCCGGAATAAGGATCTCCACAGGACCTGGAGATGCTTTCTGTCTGAGCGTATATAAAATCACTTACAGGTAGTTATTTCGAAAAAGCCGCGAATCATCCCAGCCCGTTAGTGGTATCCGCCGCGAACGATGAACCCGTACCCAACGCTGCGCAGTATAGAAGACGACCGCGACACATTTTTACCGACCCTCCTGATTCAATCACGTCAGCGAACGATCAGTACCAGCCTGTCTCTTCAAACAGAGCGTGTTCTCACCCACGCCCGCATAACCGCAGATCACGCCGCCGTGGTCTGGGACTAAATTTCGCTCCCGTACACCAAATTAGGCCCTTCTCGGCAACGGCTCAAGCCTAGATCTGTTCCCTGGGCGTGGAGCCCTTGAGTACGCTGCTCACGCGATACAGTGACACAAGAGTTCTACCCTTATTTTTCGTTATCCTATCCTACATAGTTTAGAGGATTTTTTCCTACACAAAATACATATAGAAGTTGTTGAGGCACGCATGCTTGGTACACATGCATGTTTCAATAACTTATATACGTATATAAGTTACCGGACTACTAAGACGAGCGCTTAAGGCACTCAGCCGATTTTATTTAGGCAACCAGTTCAAGGGTACACGGCACACCTCGGCTTGGCTGTTGCCTGTTGCATGCAAAATCGCGACCTATCTTAACTAATCTAGCTAACTATTCATATATGTATGAGTTGTTGAAACGTATATGTATACCAAGCATACACGCCTCAACAACTCCTGCATATATTTATTATCGGAAAATTGAGAGTTTTTTAATTCGTGTAACATGTGTAACATGTTTCATTCATCATCATTCAGTGTTTCATGTGTTTCACGTGTGTGGGGGTGATCGTGTAGTGTAGTAGCAGTGATGTATATTTGTGTGTCACCGTATCGCGCAAGCAACGCACTCAAGGGATCCTTACCGAAGGATTGAACCTGATGTATAAAACTGGCTTGGTTTGAAGGTGATAGGTACTATGTTGTGAGTGGTACAGAGATTATTTATAAAAATATATTGGAAATATATTTCAAATACGTTTTTGAAACAGTTTATAACTCTTAGACAATAGTTTCAAGCAAGTGACATTTGACGTTTTCGGCGGGATGTTTGACGCTTCGATACGGTGTTCATATATTTTTCTTTAATACAATGGAGTATAAAAAGGTTTTAATACAAGTCGAAGATAGTTATGATAAAGTAAGTGGTAGAGATGTTTATTCAGTTTTATGTAGGTTAGTTTTTATTTTAATTGATCCTGGTAGATGACGCTACGAATGGGTACTAGGTTTATTTAAAAAATGAATACATGTAATCTGGGTATATGTTTAAGTGAATCCGTGGATAGTTTGGATTCATAATTGGAAACGGTAGTTGTGGCTGCAATCGGGTATCAGTTTTATTTGCGGGGTGGTAGGGCTTTACAGCCTGACTGGGTCACAACCACCATGTACATGACGAAAAAATCCGTAATAGTGATTCGCTTCTGCGCGTCGCGTTTCGGGATCAGCCTGTGCATATCCAGCTTTTTGTAGGCCGGCATGATAGTGGCGACCAGCGATGGATAGTGTGTCACTCGGTGGTCGCTATTGTTTTTGGATTGTACTGTGCTTACCATCAGGCATAGTGCAGGCATTTTGCCGTGCTACGATAAAAAAAAGAAACAATTTTTTCGCGTGATAACCAATTTGGTGCAAACGAAGTTGCACGGGTCAGCTAGTTATATATAAAAGCTCTGTAATTGACTTTGTAAAAAAGTCAATCACATCAGTGAATCCGGGCATAGGTATAAAGTCATGAATAATAAAATAGTAATATAGTTAGAAAGGGATAATATAAACATACGCATTAAATAAAAAAAAATTATTTACAACATTGAAACATCACGACAAGAGTCTCCAACGAAAGGTAACAGTAGAAATAAAACTTCCAAAAGAATTTATACTCTCCATGTTCTATTTTACATAGGGACCTGGGGTCTAACTCTTGAAACTGATTTCAATTTGGTTTTGTTTCTGATTCGAACTTGATGTTGATCCGAACTCGATCTAAAAGGGTACTCTTGAACTAAATCGAATCGAAAATCAAGAACGAGTTACGATCGATTCACAGCTGTCAAACAGATTGAAGAGTACCGATTTTACGATCCTAACGAAAAAGTCGATCGAAGTTATTTTGTATTTGAACCACAGCACGATCAAGCGCTAGTGTTGATTTCAAGAGTACGAATTAGCTCGAGTTCGAATAGAACTCGATTTGATTTAGAACTCGAAAGCGTCAAGAGTAAGCTAGCAGATTATTGTGATAAAATATACAATGTAATTGCTTACTCCCCTAAGGAAATATTCCCTCTGTTTCAACTGTTTAGTGTAAGTTTACAAAGTCGCTTACGAACTATTTCATACGTTTAATACATTGTTTGATTTTGCATTCGCACAGCCGTTATAATTAAAATGCAAAATAATCAATAACTTTTTAAGATATACAATTGCGTAGTAGATTAATTTGATCTATCTCGTAAGGTGTAGCCAGCGTTTATAATTTAAACGCACAAAAATATATTTGTTACGACATCACATTACAAATCTTTCCATAGTTAAAATAGTTTAAAATCCGTTGAATAGTTTAAAAAATCTAAGCGAACAGGCAGCGGAAGCGACTTTTACTGTGATAGTAAATATGTGACTCACAAGAAATTAGACTGAAATTCAAGGTACATTAAGTACGTTTGCTCTTCACGAAATGTTATGGCAATAAACACGGACCCATGTGGTTGTGTGTGTGCGAGAGCGCTCCCGCTAGCACACTGCACATAAACGAACGGTCTGCTAGTGCTCTCACACACACGACATATCCAGTAAGATAACTTGAATACATTACTAAATACACTCCTGAGCGAGAACATTTCGAGGTGTCACAAATCATATAACAAACCAGCTGTACCCACGGCTCCAACCGCTTTTTTTTAAATTTTATTAAAGAATTATAAACTTGTGAGACTATGTACAATAATAGAAATGCTCTTTAAAAATATTCTAAGAACGACACACGCGCCAATTATAATAGCATGTAATGTATACAATAGATATATAAATACTAACAATGCACCTAGTGACGTTTATTTACCATCAGCAACATACTTGGGATTTTAACCCACCATATAACTATCTTCATGGTCACTTACACTGTGTAAGGAACTAATGAAACAATAACTTAAAATATTATCATAAAGATTTACATTTACATTACTTTTTCATTATAATTACGATTTTGTGTCTATGCAAAAAATAAACGCTTGTCTGTTCTACAAGAAATTGTATTATGGACCTCTTTACGTAATACGTTTATGGTCTAAATCTTATTAGGAAGACCTCTTCTATCTTCAAAGTGCCTCAACTTCATACAGACAAAGTCGCGGGTAACAACTAGTCTAAAATAGAATAACGTCAATTACTCTTTATAAGGTAAGGTGAAAGTCCCCGGAAAATCGGTCTAACCTTTTGAGAAAGTACTTTCGGCAAAGCCACGGTTAAGAACTAGTACAAACTAAAATTGTTTGAATTACTTTTTATAAGGCCAGCTATCTCCAAATGAAAGTTTTGCTAAAATTATTCTAATTGTTTTGGACATAACATTGCGGGTAAAGCCACGATTAACAGTTAGTCTAAATAAAAATAGACTGAATTACTTGTTGGTGAAAGTTTCGTGAAAATTAATCCAACCGTTTTCGAGATACCATTGCAGACGAAGCCGCGGTTAACACTTAGTCTAATTTAAAGTAGCCTATGTCACCCGCAGTAATTTTAGCTATCTGCAAGTGAAATTCCCGTCAAAATCGGTTTAGCCGTTTCGGAGATTACCCGGAACAAACAGACAGACAGACCGACAAAAATTTTAATAATTGCATTTTTGTTATCAGAAGCGTGTATACTTTCGTACCTAATCTGTGAAAAAAAATTATTTTGCTGTTACATACAGACACTTCGTTTTTATTATATGTATAAATTAAGCAACTAGAACAATAAAAAATTGTTTGTTGAGCTGTTACATTATTGTCACATAAAAAGTCTTGCATTTTACCAGATTACAGCGAAGCCAAAAAGAAGAGCTATGATCTCAACAGTCTATGTATGTATGATGTTTTGTTTGTATTTAATTATGTCCTTCCGTATCACCTAAACTATACATCCGATCTTGATGACTACGTTGAATTAGATAAATAAGAATGTCTAACATATTAAATGACTTGTTGTACTCAATAATCAATAAGCAACGATATCAAATAGCACTTACCATGTGTCTTACCTTTTAGTCGTTTTTTTCTAAAGTCGGGCTACAGTTTTTTAAACTTTTTGTTTTATTAAAAAATACAAATTGAAATGTTAAATACGTCAGGTTATTTGATACTGTTCACTTATATCACAATGCGTATGTTAATCGTCTCTCCATAAAGTGGAGTACGGTTGTGGGTTCGCACTAAACCAACGTAACGACATCTCCGGTGAGATGCGCTGGGACCTATCCCATATTACAGAACATTACATGCCATGGCGTCACCAACAGTTTAATAATTGGGTGATTCAAAACTAGTTTACTGCTTGATATCCTAAGCTCTGGTTTTTACGAGTAATACGAGTAATATATGTTACTACTGTTAGTAAAACACTATAAAAATGTATTATTATCTATAATGCAAAATCGTGTAATATCTACAAATTTAATTATGATCACAGCGTAGCCAGTGCATTCACAAAATGTCATTTCAATGATATCGAACGCATAACGTAAACTTCGAGAACAACCACAGAACCACGTTCTGAATATAGGAGACAGAAACTCGGCTCTGTCCAGCGCCGTTACCAACTCTTCATTGTTACATCGCATATCTATCAACGAATATTTCTATTTTATCGTCTAAAAGACTATAGTTTTAGTAAACCTTATACGAAGTCAACTGTAGAATGATCTTCTAACTTGTCTTCTACACCGATCGTCAGGTTGTTGCGCTAAACAACAGTATTCTCCAACTATCTGAGTGTGCGCTTCTTATAGTCGGACGCCGTTTGTCTTTCTTATAGCAATCATCCGCCTCACAATTGATGCTAGTTTAAATTAAAAATAACAATATGGTTTTTTTTTTATTATTGAAGTGAAACTACCAATGTGACTTTCAAAAACGTTGCGTTAAACGTATAGCGCTACCATGGAGGAGGTATGAAAACACTGTTGCGATGCGTTGATGTAGATTTTGCAAGAAATATTGAAAAAAATATAACTCAAACATTTCGTATCTTACTTTAGTTACCATAATCCTATTGTAAATGTTATAGATTTGGATATTTCTCCACTCGAAAATAATAATTAAAAGATGCGATTAATTGTGAACTGTAAGCAATGTTAATAAAGTTTGTCTTAAAGAAACAATATTATTTCACTTAAAATCAATTTCTACCCCTTCCTATTTTCATTTGCACGTTATAAAGCTTCACTTCTTCCGCACGGAGAGACTCCACGCACAATTTTTTTTAAGGTTTTAGTATTTTACCACAATTTCGCCTGACGGTAAGTGGTGTTGTAACCCAACGTGGTAACGCGTTAAGTCTAAAAGCAATTAGCTATTAAATGTAAGTGCCGATAGCTCCATCCTACTCAGTTGTAGTTTAAAAATCATCAGTTTTCGTATTCGCCTTTAATTCCTTATTACCACAAACACAATATATGCAGTTCGTTTTTTATAATTTTGTCTTCTATTGTTGTGCACAATGTACTGTATTAAAAAATTATCTTTATTTTGACATATATACTGAGATTCAATATGATAAAAACAAAATATTAAGCAACAAACAAATGAGTGATTTCGAGAATAGAAAACCGTGATTTTACTTCATATAAAATTAATTGACAATAGCTTGCAGGTGCTTTTTTTTCAAACTGACTACGCTATTGACCTAACAAGGTCTTAACAGCTTCACCGTACTACTAAGGCGAGCGCTTAAGGCACTCAGCCGATTTGACTTGTAGGTGCTATAAAAGAGCAACGTTTATAGCCCTATTGTATTATATGACAGTATGTCGGTGAGGGCAGCGGTGCGCTCGATACATTCGTCCCGTTTCGATCTTCAGCCTGATAAATATTTATATATAATTGGCAAGCAATTTATATAGGACATTTCATACTATTCTATAAGATACCGCTCTATACAAACTATCGGAACACATTCAGAGTTCCCTTAAAAGTAAACATTGCAAAATTAGAATCTTACCAACATTTACATTAATGTATAAGTTGGCGACAATCTGATAGCGACTCAAGTACCTAATCGCTGCAATGACACTTCTTAATTCATCGACCTAGTAAATTCCAGTTTAGATTTAATTCTGGTGTCGAGCTCACACGTCGCTTTATTTCATCTCCCACACGTGTATAGCATTTACATTGTTTCACTCGACATATTGCCTCCGAGCGCGGTGCAACACGATTCATATTAAAAAAAAATCGTTCTCACCCTCCGAACCTGCACGCGTCTCTCCAACCAGCGTACTCACATTAAATTTGGAGTTTTTAATTAGTTTCGCTTTCCGAGATTTACAAATTAGCTCGGACATGGTGTGGTTTGTTTACAGTGGTACGCCACAGCGCAACTGCTTTTTAGTGGGTATCATTAGCAGAAAATAGTAGTAAAGCCCGACCAGTTAATTACCTAGACAGTACTATTTAAAACGCACGCAGTTTTTCGTTAAAATATAGATGTTTTATAATAAGCAATGGTTTCAACCGCGTCACTGACGATTGTGAGCGCTACGAGTAAAGACATGAGCTGGAAATGAATTATTTCATTTAATATTAAAATAATTCGTATAAACATTATCGTTTAAAAAATAATAAAACGGTAATGTTACATATTTCGAAATTGTAAAAACGTTTTGCTTTCATAACATGATATGAAATGACTAATTAATGACTAAAGGTATTTTCACTCCAGTCTCATATTCAGATTGAAGTACGATTCACTGTCAGCTGCGCTACAATCTAAACGGCAATAGCGAACAAATACAACAAACGTGGTACATGTTACGTGCACACTATGAAAGTTACCTTACTACGAAACAACTACACTATATGAACGTTTTGCAGAGTTTGTGGCGTGTCCCCGCCTCCGAGTTACTCATTAATGTAGAAACGCAGAGATCATGTGTTTTATTACAGTTTTAAACAAAACCCGTGCGATATGAGAAATGTTTTTTCTAGAACACTTAATTACATTTCAGGACAACGTTATGGCTTAAATCATCTACACAAATGCTGAAACCAAGGATTGAGTGCTCCTTTACTCTGTAACGGAAAGTCCAGACACAATAATTAGAAGCAACGAGCAGATCGCTCATTCTTGAAACACATCTAATTTATAATAACTAACAGAAACAAAGACATATTTCATTTATGATAGTTTATGTAGTATTCTTTATGTTGTATTAGATACTTGACGTACTAGTGGAAAGTACTTCTGATGGATCACTACGTCATTAATGGTTAATTAGTTAGTTAATACATTAATTGTACAGCTATTATTTATTTGCCACAGTTTGGGGCAAATTTCAATGCATCTTTAATTTTGGGTACAACGACTGTAAATAGACCATAATATAATTAATCATAATTAAGCCCACTAGAATATAATTATACGATATGATAACTAATTTCATATTTATATAGGATGTTACAAATGTTGATCGTCGTATTAGCATTACGCGTGTGATGCTCTCTGTGTACCTAGTGAACAATTATTTAGTGTAAACGGTCTTATATACAAACCACTCGGAAATCGCTGTACAGAATATAAAAACGAGGTTTTCTATATAATTTTCAGCTCTAAAAGTTTGGACACGAACCATTAAAAGATGAATCAGTCTAGCTGTTCACTTGTATAGCTAACAGATCAGCGCACCGTTACAGAACCTCATGTAGTAATATTGGTGGTGTTTTACGTAATATAATCTGGTTATTGTGCACAAATGAAGTGGATGGGAAACAATACAACGGAGCTTGGATTCTGACTTGCCTCAAACACTCCTTGGAAAGTTCTAACAAGACGTCCACCATCTTATTAGTTGATTGGAATGAATGCAAGAAACTTGTATTATAATTACCTACTCGACAACGGCAGTAATAATCTATAAGAATATAGGTTGCCAAAAAAAAGAATACAATTCCCAAGCGAGTCTTAGTGACTGTATCTATTATATTATATATGTACTAGACTCTGCCCGCGACTTCGTTCGCGTGGACATAGTTAATTTGGGCTAATTAATATGCAGCGAAATCTCTCAAGAGGAAAAACACCCGGATTTTTAAACACTCTTCATTGTTGCTTCGCTCCTATTAGTTTTAGCGTGATGATATATAGCCTATAACCATCCTCGATAAATGATCTATATAACAATGAAAGAATTTTTCAAATCGGACCAGTAGTTCCTGAGATTACCCCCTACAACGTCACAAACTCATAAACTTTACCTCTTTGTAATATTAGTATAGATGTATGTGGTACAATGGAAGGTGTTGACTGTACGTATCACAATTGGAGAATCGAAATCGCTATAATAATGTTGTATTGCGTCAATCGTTGGAAAGTATAATCCAGATAGCTTTGTGAAATACCGGCATAATCCGATTTATTTTGACGCTAGAGCCGGTCGCAAATACCTACCGCACGGACATGCGGACGCGTACATACATACTGGTATCATATTACACTTGCACATATTATTAATCGTTAGTATCGTTACTCTTAAATTAGTCTATGATAGACAATCAATAATCTTACAATACAAAGCAGTCTCAAATCAAGAACACACACGTACTAAATCGATGGATATTTTTAATAATTTTAATATTCGCTATTAAAACATTCTAGAACAGCCGAGTCCCATCCCTTATTATTAAACAATTGTAAATAATATGACATAATTAATATTGCAAACTAAGATGAGGTAAAGACGTGACTACAATTCGTCCCGAGATATAGGATATACGTGTAGGTACGCAGCACCCTGAGTACATAACCTCGCGAACAGTACGTGTTTTACCTTGGAACCGGATACTGCACTTACATACTTTACAAAGTATGATTTATTTATTTTATTAAGCTGAGCAATTACATACTTCAGTATAAAAATATAATTGTGATAGCTTATAGTCGCGGTATGCGCCAGCTTATCACCACGTTAAGGTGGGTGTACACGCTAGAATTTAACTATAGGTTCATTTACGTACGCTTGAAAAGACATCAGTTGTATAGTGATTGTCGGAGGACAGCAATATCCGATACCTTCGTATAAGTACGAGGTGCGTTCAATGAAAAATCTGATTGATTATAGTCAATAAATTTGACTATTATCCCATTCAAAAAAAGCTTTGATGTTCAGCCTCAGAAATGAATAGACTTCACTAGGCGCAAGATCTCTTGATCTCATCTCAAGATGCTCTTATAATTCTAAACAATTATTTCAGACTAACTGACCCGTGCAACTTCGTCTTTTTACACGATCACCCCCACACACGTGCACGCTACACACTTACACAAGAAAGTGGAAGGGTTTACTTTTTTTTCCCTTATCGAACTAAAAAACTTTCAATTTTCCGATAATAAATATATGGAGGAGTTGTTGAGGCGTTTATGCTTGGTACACATATACATATTTTAACAACTCATACATATATGAATAGTTAGGTAGGTTAGCTAAGATAGGTCGCGATTTTGCATGCAACAGGCAACATCCAAGCCGAGGTGTGCCGTGCACCCTTGAGCTGGTTGCCAAAATAAAATCGGCTGAGTGTCTGAAGCGCTCGCCTTAGTGGTCCGGTGAAGCTGTTAAGACCT
>JACEII010000906.1:21424-34022 GCA_014332785.1 Antheraea mylitta
GCCGGCTGCTCCCCAATATTGGGGGGCCGGGTGCCGGGTGCCGTCGACTCTTCATGGGAGTCGTGTGGGCGATGGCCACCTACGGGGCACCGGTCTGGGCTGATGCCCTCGGTGCCACCAACGTGAGCGCGCTGCGTAGTACGCAGCGTACGGTGGCACTGAGGGCAATCCGGGCATACCGGACGGTGTCATCGGCGGCGGCCTTTGCGCTTGTCGGCTCCCTTCCCTGGGAGCTGGAAGCTGGGGTGCTCGCCGCCGTGTACGAATTCACGGCGGCGAGGAGGCGTAGTAGGGAGCCTCCGGCTCCCAGGGAGATAGAAGTTAAAAGGCGGGAGATGCGAGAAGAGGCTGTAGGTAGGTGGATGCAGGACCTGGCGGACGCGCGCTTCGGGAGGCACACCGTCGACGCCGTTCGCCCGGTCCTGCGGGAGTGGATTGGGAGGAGATGGGGCTCCCTGTCGTTCAGGCTGGTGCAGGTGCTGACCGGACACGGTTGTTTCGGGTGGTACCTGCACCGGATCGCTCGCAGGGAGCTGACCGCCGCCTGCCATGAGTGCGGCGCTGAGGAAGATACCGCACAGCATACTCTCTCTGAGTGTGCTGCGTGGGAGGTGGAGCGCCACACTCTGGTGGCGGTGGTAGGAGAGGATTTATCGCTGCCGAGCGTGGTCTCGTCCATGCTCGGTAGCGAACAGACGTGGCAAGCAGTGGCCTCCTTTTGCGAGGAAGTCATCTCGCAAAAGGAGGCAGCGGAGAGGGCCCGCGAGGCGGACCCCCTCAGTGACCGTCTTCACCATAGAAGGACCGGCCGGAGGAGGCGGCGCTTTGCCCAACTCCTCCTGCCACCGTAGCCGGACCTGAGGGGATGCAGTCGGGGGGCTCATCCCCTCATTGCACAGATCCGGCGGACGAGGGGGGCCAGCTGGCGTGTACCCAGCTGCCTCTCTATAGGTAGGAGCCCGGCGGCAACCTTCCGCCGGGTGGACCGTTGGGGCGGCTATTCAAGGGGAATAGCATAGAACGATCCCTTGCCGCCCCAACATCACGGTCTGTCGGTACACCGTGGGGTTTTAGTCCGTGCGAGTCGGACATAACCCACTCTCTCCCCCGGGAGGGTGGGTATCCATAAGGGACTTGCCAATAAATACCAAGTTGTCATTTTTACTCTTTATTTGGCCAGAGTTACGTCTTATAGTACTTTTCACAAAGGAATGCGTAGATAACACCGACATCTTGCCTTTTATAGCTGAACTATATAATTTAAGAGGAACTGTATAAGTCAAAGGAATTACAATTTACTTATAATTCTACTACATGTTTTAAGTAACACAAAGATAAGTTTTAAGTAACACAAAGATAATAATTAAGAACAATTAACATTATTTAAGTACATCAATTCTATATAAAATCATTGTCGATTTATGTATCTGAAATTATGTGTGTACGACATCTATCCCTTTATAGGTCAAACTATGGAAGTCAAAGCTATTACTATTAATTAACAATTCTGCAAAATAATCATCAAACTAATGTTATGCAAGTAATAAATCAATAATATCAATTCCTATTTATGTCTTCAATGAAATCTATATAATTATAATAATTCGAATTCATATATCTTTAATAAAATGGCGCTAATGTTAATATGTCTCTCTTATATGTTGGCGCTTGGCGCTAGTATCAATGCGTAGCTCTAATATGTGGCGCTAGTATCTCGTGTTTTGAATATGACGAGCGGTACCGGAGGTGGGTAGCTAACACTAGTTTATAGTTTAGAATTTACTAAGGTGTAACGTTAAGATTTTTAAGAGGATCCATTGTTAATGCTATTCACCAAGTACATAGAACCAGTTCAATTATAATTCAAACTTACTAATGCTTACATCAAACAGTTCATAGTTCAATCTTTTAAATATTTTTTCAGATCAAACAGTTCAATTATAGTACAAACGTCATAAGTACATTTCGGCATTAAATGTCCCCTGGTGAGGGGTATATTCGAGATCAGATTAATAGTCTTTAATCAAAAGTTGTTTAATTGCACCAAGAGATTTCGCCACTAGTAGATTGCATTGCAGTATCAAGGTGACAACAAAAATAACGAGGTCAACCAATTTACAAAATTTAATACAAGCACATTTGGACAAGAAAGTGATTGTTTTAAGTTTTTTATGACGTTTAATTTCTTTTATGCCTGTCTGTTTATTGAACACGCATCACTGATAAAGTACTGCGTTTATAACAAACCCTTTTCAAGAAAATAATGAAGCATATCTTCGAGTATCATTTAGTCTGTGTTTCATTAAAATGATTCGATTCGATCTATCAAAACTTATAGTAATTTTAATTCGACGCGACATAAGTACGAGAGAAAAGTACATAAGGAAATTGACTTAATACATTCAGATGAGTTTCTTAATAACTTATTTTTCATAAGGTTCCATGTGGACACAGTCGCGGGCTCAGCTGGTGTTTAATAGTGACAGTTCAAATGTCTATAGATTAAACTAAATAATAGTTATTCATGCAATTGGACCTTACGCATAAATTGATTGTTAATACTCAAAAAACAAAACGTAGGAGTTAAATGAAGTACAGTATAACACGAATAGAATAGGATACACCCTATATTTCCATTTCTGTAATAACCTATAAAAGTCTGGTTCATAAAGGCCAAACGATATCGAGCGATATTATTACGGAGGCAACATGGGAGAAGTGATGTTCAAACCGTTTCATGAAACATACAAAATTTTAACATTTATGTTAAGCGTTGGCATGATGTATCCAAATCCAGCGAGAGACAAATTGCGACTAGTTATGATAAGTAAGAGAAGATCAACTAATTACACTAATTTAATTGTAATCCTTACAAAATTAGCAAACCAACCTTCTAAAGGTACTTTTATATTGAGATAGTTGAATTGATTTATCTAAAAAACAATTAAACCAACGTACTGTGATAAATTAAAAACGCTATTTCACAAGTTTCATAACAGTTCTTCTTTAAAATGCGTCCTTCCAAATTAATGGTATTGTTACTTAAAATACTAAATTTATACAGTTTACTATTTATATTATTTAATTAGAAAACTATTAAATTGTAATGTCTGAGGAATTAGTTGCAAAATAATTGCCAACAGTGTATGTTGTCAACTATAATCGAATTAAAAGTGTGCACGGTACCTGCCATATAGGTGCAAAACAGTTTCGAACGCCGGCAAGTTCCAACGAATTTTTCGGATACATTTAATCATTTAAATTGGTGACACTGTTGGCTGACGGCAAAGAAAAAAGATCGTGAGGAAACCTGAACCTGAGAAATGTTCTTGTTGAACTACTGTATGTGGATAAATATAGAACATGTCGGTTCCTCAGAGTTCGCAATCGCCAATACATCTTGGGCTGGCGTGGTGATTTTGATCATGCCTTCCTTCGGGAAGAGGCTTGTCGCTCTGCAATGTTAGTTGTTGATGAACGGTGGCTCTAAGTTTTTAAATGATACAAAAATAAATGTTAGGGCAGATGAAATAGATACCATTAATAAATTTATAGATGAAACTAAAATATATATTAATAATGTACTTATACAATAAAATCTTACAGTCATAATTTTACTGACCGCTGCACCATTTATATGTTTGGTATGTATTGACGTTGTGCAAGGTGCGACCATAGGAGACGTTGACAACATTATTCGACACATCACGGTTACTACACCATTGGTTTGTATATTGTTCAAGGTATGCATTTTAGATAACATTAACCAGTCATAAACTAAGCAATATAAATTTAAAACGTGTATTCTAACTTAAAGATGACGCAAGTATACTTCAAACGAGTGCAAAGTAAAGAACTAATCGACGAAATTAACAGGGATTACGCCTCTTACAATAACTTGAATAAGGAATATAAGAGCATGATCAACGCAAGGATCAGAAACAACCATATCTATTGCGAAAAACTTTGGGCCGTGTTCGTCTTCTCCGGCGTAATGTCTTTCCCTTTAAGGGCAATAGTCTTAACCTTCTACAGCTATATTTTTGATCCTGAACCCGTCAGATACGCAATCCATGACTTAAACATACCCTACTGTCCACGAGAGAAGAGATTCGAATCCCCTTATTATGAGATTACGTTTATTTATATGTTATACCTTGACATACTAGATATTACAAATTTCATCGGTTTTGATGGATATTTCGGTGTGTGCATTAATCATGCTTGTGTGAAGATTCAAATAATTTGGAAATTACTAGATTTTGCTCTAAAAGACAATGATCCGAAGAAGACACTTGCTGAAGTGATCAAGGAACAACAGAAACTATTCAGGTATCCACATAACATCACAAGCAACGAATTAACACAGCAAGATATATATGATATAAGATATATAATTACTTTTTTTTTTTTCAGATTCGTCGACTTTATCCAAGATACTTTTAGCATGTGGTTGGGGGCCATATATCTAATAACTATCACAGAAGTTTGCACATGTCTTTACATGATTGTTGAGGTAAGCTCTTACTAATATCATAAAAATGAGAGAATATACTTATACGTCCTTCACTGGATTATTTGTTTAACGGCTTGACGATGGAGTTTTCGCTCTCAGCTAAAACATAATTCCTGAAAGTAAAGCTGTAGTCCCAATGTCCAGATTTCACCGAAAGCCTGACTTAAATAACTAAATCCTAATATTTTAAATTACGTGGGTAAAATATTGATTACAGGGTTACACTATGGACGTAAGATACTTGGTCACTATTGTTGTTACCTCAATTCACGTCTACCTACCTTGCCGTTATACAGCCAAGTTGAAAGCCATGGTGAGAGCATTGTTTTGATACTATTCTTACAAGCTACGAAACGCCAAAATGTCAACTAGTATACTACTGTCCTCGCCAACCTCTGTGACCGTTCTGAATATAGTTGCGAAAATACATCGAGGCTTAAGAATAAATAAATGCCACTTTTGTATTCCTATAGTAAAATTTAGAGCTTTGATTTGTATTAAAGTCAATATGTATATTAAAGAATGTGGTGATGCGGGTCTTTAGAATAAGTGATGCAATATCGATTATATTTGTAGCTGCGATACGTAATAAAGGGAATTAAATAAATATTAATAATGAAGTTATCACGAGCACTACACAAAGTGAAGCCGATTAAATATTGCAAGACAGTCGAGCCACCCATTATGCTTCCTGCTTTGGATTGTAGCGCGTTGAGTAGATAATCTTTTCAAACATGTTGTTTTCGCAAAAAGATCAATTTGGAATTGGAATATAGATGGAGATGGGTGATCGCAATTTGATATTTTGTACCAGTACTTACTATTTGGACTCTTTTTTAGTCCTGATATAGATGATACAAGTCAAAGAGGGAGACGTGGTTATTTCACAATGATTTAGATGCAGGTAAGAGAGTCGTGCTAATCAAAGTCCGTTAAATGTCTTGAGATAAGCAATCACATGCTTGACAAAATTGTCGACCGATTTGATTGTAGACTCCTTCTCCATCAAGCCCAAAAGATCGAATGGTTATATAAGAAGATTATCACAAAGCATCATATGCCCTAGTCTCTTCGTGCTAAGCCTATGGCAATATTGAAGGAAGTGTTCAAAGTTTTGCACAGATGTGTTATCGCAGGGGCAGGTGTTGTCGTCAATAATCTTAAACCGATTAAGGTATTGCTTACAATACCCATGACCACTTAATATTAAGTGTTATATGGAATGAAAGTCCAATGCATGTACGTAATTATGTTATATCCTCCAATTTGGGTAGAAGTGTAATAGTGTATCTACCCTGAGGAGAGTTTTCATACCTAGCGTGCCCAATCCTGTGATGCTCAGAGTGGATTTCGCGCTTAGTGAAGCGAAATTCATCGGGAAAAAAGTATAGCTAGGCACAGAATGTAGAGCCGCAGCGTCGTTTTCTTGTTTCAGCTGCCTCGTTTCCAATAGAGCCAGCATGGCTTCTGATCCACGTCAGGTATACAATATAAGGCATGCGTGTATTGATAAGTTTATATATGTTTGAAGGTGTCATAATTTCTACGTCACTGAGCCTTTTCAAAATCAAAATCAAAAATACTTTATTCAGTTTAGGCCCTAATAAGGCACTTATGAACGTCAAAAACTACCACCGGTTCGGAAACAACCCAGTTTTCGAGAAGAACCGGCAAGAAACTCGATTTGGTTTATCTTTTTAATATATATAATATTTAGACTATATTACATACATGACAGAAACTTTTAATGGAAAAGAAATTTAATGGATGCACAGAGATGAGTCAATTCCAGACATCACTATCGTTCACATACTGATCCACTCTATAATAGCCTTTTGAGACCAAAACCCGCTTGACATGGCTCTTAAATTCACAGTCAGGCAAATCGGTAATATCCTTTGGAATTTTGTTATAGAACCGTACACTATTTCTCAAAAAACTATTACTCGTTTTACTAAGTCTAAAACATGGGATAACCAGTTTGTCACGGTTCCTAGTATTTAGACTATGCCGGCCTTTTACAAAATCCAGTTTATCAAGGTTCTTTCGGACATACATTAAATTATCAAGAATGTATTGGGAAGGCAGAGTTAAGATACCGAATTCCTTGAACTTAGTCTTTAAGGATTCACGAGGTTCCATATTGTAAATTGCTCTAACTGCTCGTTTTTGTAATAAAAATATGGTGTCTACCTCAGCTGCTGTCCCCCATAACAGAATGCCAAAAGACATTAAGCTATGGAAGTAGGCGAAGTAGACTAACCTAGCAGTGGCAATATCCGTTAGCTAGCGTATTTTACGCACTGCAAATGCAGCAGAACTTAATTTGCTAGCCAATTGTTTAATTTGAGGACCCCATTGTAGTTTTAAATCCAGTGTGATACCCAAGAATACAGTATTATCAACTAACTCTACAAAATTCCCCTCAATCCTGATGCTGCTATCCACTCGTGGAACATTAGGCAAAACAAATCTTATACATTTTGTTTTGCCTGTATTTAGCACTAAGTTATTTAATGCAAACCAATGAGAAATTTCATTTAGAGTATTATTTACATGCGTAACCTCTGAATCTGTCCTTTTCACTTTAAATATAATTGAAGTATCGTCTGCAAAAAGCACCACGTCTGCACAGTTATTGACCGTTAGCGGCAGATCATTTATGTATATTAAGAACAAGAACGGCCCCAGTATAGAGCCCTGAGGGACGCCAATTCGCACAAAGAATACTGCAGAGGTTACCCCTTGTATGCTAACTTTCTGACAGCGATCTTTTAAATAAGAGACTAGAAGGTCGAGAGAAGTTCCACAAATACCATAATGTTTTAATTTTAGAATAAGTGTACTATGGTCAACGCAATCAAAGGCCTTAGACAGATCGCAGAACACACCAACTGCATCATGCGAATCCTCCCAGGCACTCAATATATAGCTTATGAGCGTTGCCCCAGCGTCAGTAGTAGATTTCGATTTCGTAAAACCAAACTGTCGACCATCCAGAAACTCATGCACATTGAAATAGTTCACTAATTGGTTCAGCATAATCTTTTCTAAAACTTTACTTAACGACGGAAGTACAGAAATAGGTCTATAATTCCCAAGACTACTTCTGCAGCCTGATTTAAACAAAGGAACTACTTTGCTTATTTTCATTAAATTGGGGAAAGTTCCTTTTGCTATACACTGGTTAAATATGTTAGCCAAATGTGGTGAAATAGTAACAATTAAAGACTGTACTACTGTTACCGATATACCCCATATGTCTTCGGTGTGTTTTAAATTTAATTGCTTGAAAGTCCTTATTATTTCACCTGCAGTAATAGATAAGAATTTGAATTTTGATACCACCTCTGTACTTTTAGAAATATGTACTCCGTCCACATTAAGATTAAGTGAATTATCATTTATTTTATTTTTACCTAGTTCTTTATTTATGATATGCCAAACAGTCTTGGTCTTATTTCTTGATTCGTGAACTTTATTACCTAAAAACTTTGCTTTGGCAGCAATACAAACACGTTTAAAAACTTTGGAATAATTTCTAACATAAGCATGAAAGGATTCACTATTTGTTAGTGATCTCCTATAATAAAGATCATATAAACGATCTCTACTTTTTTTAATGCCTTTTGTTGCCCATTCACTAAAAATATTTTTCCCCTTTACATTAATAACCTTTCTTGGGCAATGTTTATTGAATTCAGTGCTTATGATACTAAATAAATTTTCATAATAACAATCTATATCTTGATTATTAATCGTTTTGGAACATAGGTGTTATGCAATATTATAATTTAAAAGACCTAGTCTTCTTTTTGATATAAGTCTACATTGTTTCTTGCAGTCAACTTTAGGTTTATCACAACTTATTTTAACAAGGAGACCTTTGTGATCAGAGCGTATCCCAGTAACAATACTACTGCCAATGATCTTGAAGTTACTAAAAATATTATCAATGCATGATGCAGTTTGAAACGTACATCTGGTCGGCTCATTAAAAAGAGGATCCAGGTTAAACGACTTAAATAAAGATGTGAACATAGTAATTTTGTAATTTAGTCATTTTAATTTTTTTAGTTTAGTAATTTGTAATTTAGTAATTTTGTCTACGGAATACTATGATCATCACTTGGTGAACTGAAATTTGTCAATTCAATTTATTTTTTGGGCAATAATGTATATCTAGTGGACGCCCAGTAGTCGATATTCGACCATAATTAATTGGTTTTTAAAGTTTGAACTTCTATAATCAAAGGTTTTCATCATGGCTACTCAGTTATTTGCCATTTACTATGATCTTTAATTATATAAACATTTTAAAAAATATGTGTGTATAGAAAAATTGAAATTAATTATAAATTTGAGACAAAAACCACGTAGTAACGCTCTCAAATTTTAAGCAAACATAACATTACAAAAATAAAGAAATTATCGCAACCCATGACACAATTTTCAATTAATTTTACACAACACCTTGGGTGGGTGGTTTTTTTGGGTGATATTGAATTAAATGTAGTCTGTTCATTATGAGAAATAGTGATATGCCCAGTATCATCGTTTGGAAAAGTAATGGATGCACAATACAATCAAATGGTGAATCCAAGACAAATATTTTTTTAATACTACCATTAGTTTTTGAAAATAAATTCTTTTTTGTTGCTACATGAGGTTCTATTGCAACATTGTAACCACGGAGGTCTAAGTCATGGATTACTTTTATGAACAAAATCCTTATTTTAATTATACAAAGTATTATTTGGCTCATTTTTTTATTAAATCATCATTGGAAGTGTGTTCACCATAAAAAATAATAAACATTACAATAATAGTTTATATGTTACAATATAATTGTAGAATGTAGGATGAAAAAGGGTAATTGGAACGTAAGAGTAAAAAAATACATACAGTCAAGCATAGCAACCTCCTTCGCAACCTTTTTGCAAGTTAGTTATTGACGGAGCTGTCAAAATGTCTTTTTTATTTACGTGTGTGTATACATTGTGTAAAAGTTCAAGTAGTGGTGTGAGTAGTGCATATTTTAATTAATTTAATGTACTTCTAATGCATTTTATATAAAATAAACAGTTTTCTGCACTTCTCCGCCATATAAACTTTAACTATACCAAATTCCAAGTTCACCCGTTTACGGGAAATCGGTTAAAAAGGGGTTTAAATATTTTGTTTCACGTATTAATATATAGATAACATTGAAATATTTCACTCTCAATTTTAACAATTATATCGTTTTTTTTTTTGACAAAACGACAAATCACTTCTTGTCACCTAGATACTACTGTATAATCCGCTTTGACTAGATATGGTACGCCTTCAAACTCAACTACATCTGTGACTTTTTGGAAATTGTTATACCTATCAAATGGGGTAGAAATAATTTTTAAGCGGAGTTTTCACGGGATCTTAGTCTGTGCTGTAGGACCCTTTATATTTTATTCATAATCTTGTGTTATTTCATATATTTACGCAATATATCTTGGTTCTTGTGCACAAGTTTTTTTTTGTTGTTTTTATTGATGCACGACAAAGTGACTGCACTATGCCTGATGGTAAGCATAGTACAATCCAAGAACAGTGGCGACCACTGCGAGGTAGATCATCCATCGTCGGTCGCCGCTGTCATGCCGGCCATAATGACGAAAGTCACCTGGTACTGGATATGCACAGGCTGATCCCGAAACGCGACGCGCAAAAGCGAGTCACTATGACGGGCTTTTTCGCCATGTACATGGTGGTTGCGACCCAGTCGGGCTGTATAACCCTACCACCCCGCTATCGCCATTGCCTCGTTCGTTGATCAGCAGGGTGCACCACGTGAAGGTGAGGTTGGCTTGGGTGTCTCAAGTGTTAAGATGTTACTCGACACCCCTTACACCCCAAAGTGGATTCAAAATAATACCACGGAGCATGAATTATGAGATGTCACAATAACTCCCTGGAAAGTACAAATAACAGAATCGCAATCCTGTTAGAATAACGAAATTTGGAATAGTTAGATTACGTACCAGACAATAGCAGAAATTATCTAAAACATTGGTTAACAATAATGGAAATCAATATCATTGAACTTTTCAGCCACTTAACCTTTTCGGTAAAAGACTTTGCAGCCTTCAAGCTATACAGGCGTCCTATCTACAGATTGCAAAGGAGCTTATCTTAACGAAAATACACTAAATTCCAGTCACTGGAGACGGCCACCATAATATACTGTAGCGGCTGGGAGAACAGCACTGACATGGGTATCAGGAAAATAATATTGCTCATGATAACCAGATCTCAGATTCCTCTAGAGTTGAAAGGTTTAAAAATTATAACTTACGACATGCAGCTGTTTACTTCGGTATGTTACTTTTTTAATAATATCAATATAATGATAGTTGAGAAAGAATAAATCATTCAATCAGGAATGTACCTTTTTCAATTTAGATATCTATATAAAATTGTTGTCATTAGCACATTCAGTAAATCTTAGAATGCTAATACTAAAGTACGAGTTAGAACAAGTGGAATCAGTGCGTATTGAAAAATGACACCCTTCAGACCAGAGCATGGTAATGCCATTATTTCCTCGGTTGATTTTTTAATGACCAGGTTTTAAAATGTCTAGCCAACTTTTTAAAATTATAGTTTCCTACGTTGTGTAATAATTACGGGTATTTTTTTAACTTACGCTGCCATAACAGTCTGTATATTAATCAGTGCATCATAAGTTCTATATTCGTTTGTATGGAGCTTAAATCCTTGTGGTTTTGGACAGTCCTGGGGTTAATGCCGTTTCATAATAGAAACTAGTGTAAACGTAGTGACGTCGCAGAAAACCTTGTACAGAATCAAGTCTTATGTTTGACGTTGTCATATTTACACGGTAAACGGTATATTTAAAAATATATTTATTTGTTACAGATCATGCAAGCATCTTATTCGATGTATACGCTTCTTAAATCAACATAAGTGGTCATTATTTAATTATTCTTCTTTAGTAGTATAACTGAAATTATAACTGATATATAGATTGCACTGTTATTTTGTGTGTTAATTGTACGTTATGGCAAACAAATACTATATCGACACATATAGTCAAATTTGTTTTCATTTTCTCGTAATTAAAAAAAACAATCTTGATACGAAATGATGATAGTTTTACGACAAACCAAACACCGGGAGTGGATCACATTATTAGACCGCTGCACTGACACCGCATTCGCTAGATTCGGAAAAAATAAAACCCTTCAACTTTTATGTGTAAGCGTGTAAGTGTGCACGTGTGTGGGGGTGATAGTGTAGTGTTGTAGCAGTGATGTAAATTTTTGTGTCACTGTATGGCGCAAACAACGCACTCAATGGCTCCCCGCTGAGGGATCGGACCTAGTCGCGTTAATGCAAACTTAACTTCCCCTTCGGGAACAATAGGCGTGTATAACATTTAATGATGATTAATTGATTAGTTATAGCATGAAAACATAACAAACAAACAAACTAACATTCGTATTTATAATATTAGCAACTATAAATATGGTATATAGAATAAAATACCTAAGATACTCTTATAATTCGCGTCAAATTTTTTAGCTGCTCTGAATATAGCTTCAAGTTCGACCTCACGCCTAGTACAGTCAAGAGCTTGATACAAAACAAATTCAAACTATTACTATAAGAATTTAACATTACTAGGTTTTTACATTTAAGTGATCTAAGTAGACGGTTTTCGATAACATTAAATACCAGGGATGTGAGACAATAACACATGGAAGTGACCTATTGATTCCAGGCGGAAATACACCAACTTATATTGCTATATATTTTATGTAAATGTTTCTACTAATGTTATTTGATTGGTTATGACCAATGGATCGATTAAATCACATAGACGTTATTATGGATGACGTCATATTTTTTTAATCACCTCCTTGTTGTTTCCCCGATGGATATAACTACATTAAAAAAAGTAATTCGTAAACAAAGTTATCGCAAAAAAATCTATCAATTGCTTGAGTATTAAAACAAATAAATGTAGTTAATTAAAAAAACTCATTAGAGAGCAACTCAAAATAGAATCTCAATACCTCA
>JACEII010000907.1:0-12586 GCA_014332785.1 Antheraea mylitta
TATGAGGAAACCGAAATCTAATATAGAGCTGGAAATTTCCTTGCGTTTGAAATCTTCGTTACGTCGTGAATTGGCGTGGTGATTATGACCGTATCTTTTCTCGGGAATAAACTTTTGGCATAGCTGTATGACTCTTATATAAACTGAGAGTACTTGGACGACCGAGCCTAGCGTGGTTCTTTATAAAACATTTTTAAATTAAAATAAACTGTTAGGTTTGCCTCACAGAATTACCATTTATATAAAAAAAAATAAAAAAAGGAGATATCTTATAATTGTAATTTTTTTAATTAAAATAAATTGTTAGGTTTGCCCCATTAAATAAGCATGTTTTCTTAAAAAAAAAAGAATTTGAAAAAAGATATTTCTTTGCTGTCACTCGTATGCGAACCGAGGTTAGACGGATTTTTGAAGCAGCTAATAATTATAATGACGAATTGTAATCAATAAGTTTCTAATTATGTCTCTTATTAAAAATAAAGAATGAGTCGAAATCTTGCTAAATTTCTTACAAATAAAGTCGCGGGTAATAGCTAGTCTAAAATAGAATAACCTCAATTACTTTTTATTAGGTTCGCTGTCTACCAGTGAAAGTCCCGTAAAAGTCGATCTAACCGTTTAGGAGATAGTACTGCGGATGAAGCCACGGTTTAGAGCTAATATAAACTAAAATTGTTTGAATTACTTTTTATAAAGTCAGCTATCTGCCAATGAAAGTTTCTTGAAGATCAGTTTAACTGTTTTGGTGATAGTACTGCAGGACATGCCACAGTTAACAACTAGTCTAAATTAAAATAGACTAAATTACTTGTTATGCTGTCCGCTATCTGTTGGTGAAAGTTCAGTGAAAATTGGTCCAGCCGTTTTGAAGATAGCATTGCAGATAAAGTCGTGGTTAACACCTAGTCTAATTAAGAGTAGCCTATGTCACCCGCTGTAATTTTATCTATCTGCCAGTAAAATTCCTGTCTAAATCACTCCAACCGTTTCGGAGATTACCCGTAACAAACAGACAGACAGACAGACAAAAATTTTTAAAATTGCATTTTTGTTATCAGAAGCGTGTATCTTTTCATACCCAATTACTCATTTTTTTATTTTGATGTTACATAGAGACACTTCATTTTTATTACATGTATATAGAAGATATCTTTTTCATTGCATGAAAACTCTGTTAATAAAAGTTTTCTATGAATGAAATATATATCGATATATGTAAATCGATTTATCGTCCCCGAAACCACCAATATACCAAGTTTTACGGAGATAGCCGAAGCCGTTTCCAAGATCCTAAATACATAACAATATAAAAATATACAAAAATTGCTCGTTAACAGGTATTAAACGATGATATATTCTTGTATATAAATCAAGTGATTGAGGTCTTCGGTTGTGCTACACAAGTACAATACAAATACAAGTATATAAACACTACTGGAAAGATTTCGGTATTTTTTTATTATAGTTTTTATAATATAACGTTTTCTAAGAAATATCCCGTTACCTTTATCTAATATAAGGGTAGATACTAATATTTTTTTTTATGTTTTTTCTTGTGTACATAAAATATATCATTAAAGTACTAAATAATGCAGACAAAGCCGCAGGTATCAGCTAGTATATCAATACTAGCTGGCCCGTGCAACTTCGTTTGCACCAAATCGGTTATTACCGGTTTCAAATCGCGATGGTAAAATAGGGGTTGATTGTAAAGGGTAGAAAATTCAGGGTTATATGTAATTACTAATGCTGTATCATAAAAAAATATTTTTTTTTTATCTAAAATTAAAAAAAAATTATGGGGTGGATTACCCTTAACATTTAGGGGGATGAAAAATAGTTGTCCGATTCTCAGACCTACCCAATATGCACACAAAATTTCATGAAAATCGGGAAAGCCGTTTCGGAGGAGTTTAACCACAAACACCGCGACACAAGAATTTTATATATTAGATTTTAGAAAATAAATCATGACTGGCTCATCTACTACCTAGAGATTATAAATAAAAGCTGTACGACCCAAAACCTTGATAGATTCTGTAATAAGGAAACGTAAAGTACACGCAACAAGAAAAGTTTATTGAAAATTGAATTGAAATGTCCTCTAAGAGTCTAAAAAACGAAACAAATGAAAAAAAAAACTGTAGTTATACAAGTTTAAATTGTTGTGTAAACTTTACATTACAATAATTTGTGAAGAGAACCAAAACAAGAAAATTTTAAAGGGCTTAAACTGAATAAATGTTTCATGGAGTAGTTGGCGAGATTTGTCATGTACTGGCTTATAATTTTTATTCATAATCTTGCATTATTTTAGACCATATTCTTTAATATTAATGTCATTTTGTATGGTATGATTTTGTTGTTATATATAAGTAAACTGGATTAGAAATAAGGACGTGAAACATGAATTCTAAGATGTCACAAAACTGCGTGGGAAGTTTTAATTTAAAATCAAAAATTATTTATTCAGTTTAGGCCCTAATAAGGCGCTAAAAACTACCACCGGTTCGGAAAACAACCCAGCCATCGAGAAGAACCGGCAAGAAACTCGATCGGGTACATTTTTTTTTACATATATTTCCAATAAATCATATAATAGCTTATAATGGATGCACAGAGAGGAGTCAATTCCAGATATCACTATCGTTCACAAATAACTGACAATCGGTTTCTTAGAAAACTAAAGTCATCTGCTTGATGAGGGAAATAATAATAACCAATGTTTAAGATAGACGAAAGAGAAGTGTTTCATGTCAATGGAAACCAATTACAGTACAGCTGTACTAAATTGCCAAATTTTATAAAATTAATTAATATCATTTACGATGTCAAAACATTAAAATAAATTGATTGTGCAAAGATAACTCTTTGAAGTACGGAATTGATGTTAATCTAATGCAAATCGTTATTGCTTTTTTAAACAGATTACATTCGTAGAACATTTGTTGATATGGTATCTATTGTGAAGGTGAGTTGCGTGTAGACGCAACAATGAATTATCATGTCAGAAAAGTAGCATATTATTCTGTTCTGTTTAATTAATATTTGATTATTCGAACTGATCGTACCTTTCATGTCTATCTAAAAATATGACGATAGCTTAATTTAATATAGAGTTATTAATATTATAAGAAGTTATAATTTTTGTAAGCAACACAGACATTTGTGAAGTGGGGCAAACAAACAGAAGAGGAGAGGTAATCGGATAACATTGTTTACAAAGAAAATGTATGTATAATGTATATTCTTTGTTTATTTCTTTGTTTTTTTGTCTGTATATGATATATATTATGAACATAATAAACAACGCAAATGGTGTCGCTGTTATCAGCTAGTTGTACAATAAAAAAATAAATACAACGAAATACTTTATTCGTACGCGACAAAGTTATTCTGTACGTAATAGTAAGCACAGTGCAATAATAAATCATTGACATTTCGTTGTTAAATGCTGCCTATCATGCAGATCTAAGAGGATTCTCGACATCGTAATTCTTTTTTTCTATTAATGTGGGGAAAATCTTTATGGATACCCACTCTCCCGGGGGAGAGAGTGGGTTATGTCCGACTCGCACGGACTAAAACCCCACGGTGTACCGGAGACTGTTTGTTGGGGCGGATAATTGTTATTATAATTACGATTAGTGAGTTTTTTTTGTTAGTTATTGTTTATTTGTCACGCTTTTAGCTTTTACCTAAACAACCCTTCATCCAAAAAAAGTACTGCTAAAGAGTAGGTTAAATTTACATTAACGCTAGTGAAAGCTATTCTGGATTTAAACTAGCTCATAGCGATACGTGACAAATGAAAAGAGAGTAACCATGACGGTTTTATCAACATGTGGTTGTAATTTAGGTAGGTACATATGTCCTACTACCCCGTGTGAATACGAGTGGGTATTCTTTAGTTGAACGTGTAATTATTGCAGGTTACACAGGACGTATATGATCTGCAATCAGTCGGACACAGTTGTCATCCTCTACCAACAGGAGTAGTTTTTACCCAATGCAAATCACAGATGGGTTTTTCGTTTAATGCTTGCACTGTTCTGTTCAGCTCCGGAAGGTGTGATTAAGGACACGCAATAATACAGGAGGGGTTTTAACTCAATTCTCAATGGCAGGGACTTATTACGAATGGTCTCAGGACTGCGGTCTTTTTGAAGTTAATTGTATGTAATTATAAGTTACAGTGACCACTTGACATCAGGTTATTGTATGTCTATTTGTTTGTGTATTTCACAAAAAATATTAAGTGTTAAGAACTGGATTTAAACACTTTTTATGTGCGTGCGTGTTGTTATTCATGTCCTTGCAAAACACAGCAGTTTAGGTTCTCTACCGCATTACGTCAGCAATGGTTACATATTTGGATACTATATAACTAAATGTAGTTCTGTTTATAACTATACTTTTTTTTTTCAAACTTGTTTCCGCAAAAAGATCGTTTGGAATTGGCAATAGGTACGGAGAGAGGATTGATCGCAATTTGATACGATTCGGTACTCACTCGTTTGACGTGCTGCATGAGCATAATGTTAAGTCACCAAGATTTGTTAGTCTTGATATAGATCCGTTCCCTCGGTGTGGAGCCCTTCAGTGCGCTGCTCGCGCGATACAATGACACAAAACTGCGACAAAATTACACATATCACCCCCACACACGTGCACGCATACATGTTAATACATGAAAGTGGAAGGGTTTTGTTTCTTTCCCTTATCGAATATGATATATATATATATATATATATATATATAAGAGTTGTTGAAGTATGTATGCTTGGTACTCATATATGTTTCAACAACTCATATATAGATGAATAATTAGTTTAGCTTAGGTTAGCTCAGATAGTGTGCTCAGATGTGAATTGCATGTATCAGGCAACAGCTCAAGCCGAGTTGTGCCGTGCATCCTTGAGCCAGTTATCAAATAAAATCGGCTAAGTGCCTTAAGCGCTTGCCTAAGCAGTCCGGTGAAGCTGATCTTGCTGGTTCAATAGCGTAGTTAGATCGAAAAAAAAAGTCGTCGTGAAATTCGTGGTTATATAAAAATGATTTAGATGCAGGTAAGTGTCGTGGTAATCAAAGTCCGTTGAATGTATAAAGATTAGCAATGACACGCTTGCTGCAATAAACCCAAAAGATCGATTGGAAATGTGCGGAGATTATCGCAGAGCATTCTATGTCCTAGTCTCTTCGTGCTAAACCTACGGCAATCTTGAAGCAAGTGTTCAAATGTTTCCACAGACGTTATATAACTAACTATACTGAACTATAAAGTTAATACGGGGGTTTTTATTGTAATTGCATATATTTCAAAATTATTTTTTTAACCAACTTTTATACTCCCAAAAGTTATATTTTGAAAGAAAATTGAAATGAACTGAAATAAATATTACATTAATTGTGTTTAAAAGTATCATTAACTAAAATAATAGTGGTCCGAAAAATATTATATTACTCAAATAAATATCACGTATTCCTACCATCCGCTAAGGGATTGAATTTCGAGAAATTTCTTCTTAATCAATATATACAATATAAAGTCAATGTCCTCTTCAAATTTCAAATTAGAAATTTCACTCCTATTAATATTAATCTGGGAGATGTACATACTATATAGATTTATTTTAAAGTAAATATTTTCTTTTTTTATATCATAGCAGGTAAACCAACAGATGGTTCACTTGATGTTAAGTGTTTACCACCGTCCATAGATACTTGCAACATCAGGGGAGTAGCAAGTGCATTGCCAGCCTGTGTGAGAGGGGGGGGGGAAGGAGGAAGGGGAGGGTATGTGGGCTTCTGGCGCTCTCACTGACCGAACGAAACGCAATAATGCAGGTACTTCACGTCGGATTTCTGCGAGAGGTTGATAATAGCCCGGGCGAGCCGAAACATTTATACTGAAACCTGTAATAGCTTGAGCTTGGTTCTACCACCTATAACTACCATATGTAATGTTTAAAAAAAGCTTAAAAGCTTTTTGTTATGTTTATCGTCCGAGTATTACTTTAATATATAAAAAGAAATTTATAGAATGAAAAATAAACTCAAAGAGATCACAGTTGACTGTTTTAATGGATTTCATTAAGGAGTATTTACTGTGAAACTGTATGAGGTAACCTAAGGTTTATTTTAGTTATGTTTTGAAATAAAAATTCAAGTTTTCTTTACTTGCAACCAGGCGACATAAATCAAACTTCAAGTACTTATGCTAGGGTTTATAGCCCTACATTACAAAGTAGCGTGTTTTCAAAGCATTGCATACTTAGAGTTATAAATAAAGCAAATTTAAAAAAAAGCATATTTATAAAAGACTTACAACAGATCGTGACTCCACACACCTTATTTATACACTAATTATTTTGAAATGGTTATGATTTACATGTATAAGTTTTCATCAAAACCGCCTTTTCAAATTTAGATTAAAAAAAAAATTTAAACTTAGAAAATAAGCATTAAAGATAAAACCGTAGATTATTATCATAGATTAGTAAGTACTATTGCAATATTTCTGCATGGGTATATTAATTAAATTGAGATCCTACTTGAAAGATTTATATATTTAATTTCATAAACTAACTCGATTCTGCCAATGTTAAATGATAATATAAAAAAAAAAAAATTATAATGAATAGCGTAAACCTTTCTCCATGAAAAAACACTTAGACGTGTCAACTCTCGGACATGAGAACATTCATTTATATATATATAGCTGTGCCTGCGACTACGTACGCATATTTGTAAAAAAATATTTGAAGTATTATAATTGAGGACACAAACAAAGAGCTTATTTACTTCACTGATAGGAAGAGATAAGAGTCACGTACAAAAAGCAAAAAGTAACTAATATTAGAGTGCACGCCCGTAACACGTACTGTTTGGAAAGAAGGTGATGAAGCGCCATCTTTTGACGGACTATAATACTATCATAACCAAACTTCAAAGTTTTTTAATTAAGTATTGTTGCTATTTTCCGTGAGCTGATTTTAATGAAATTATATATACATAATGATATATGTCGCTCTAGTTAATTGAAAAAATCATGCCATAATTTTTATTTTGAAAGATACTTACAAAAAAATATTTTATACTAGCTGACCCGTGCAACTTCGTCTGCACCAAATTGGTTATCACTGGTTACAATTTTATTTTTAAACGCGAAAAAATTGAATAAAACTGATACCAATTGTGAATCCAAACTATCCACGGACTCACTTAAACCTATACCCAGATTACATGTGATTTTTTTTTAATAAGCCTAGAATCCGTTCGTAGCATCATCTATCCCTGATAGCTAAATTCATCCTGGAATTAAGATAAAAACTAACCTCCATAAAACTGAATAAACATCTCTACCACTTACTTTATCATAACTATCTTCAACTTGTATTAAAACCTTTTTATACTCCATTGTATTGAACAAAAATATATGAACACCGTGGCGAAGTGTCAAACATCGCATCGAAGCGTCAATGTCACATGCTTGTAACTATTGTCTAAGAGTTACAAACTGTTTCGAAAACGAATTTTAAATATATCTCCAATATATTTTTATAAATAATCTCTGTACCACTCACAACATAGTACTTATCACCTTTTGGTTATTTATCCATATTCATATGTTTCTATTGTAGATTTGTCTACGTTGTTACACTGAATGTTTGGCATTAAATTCATGATGTGTATTTGTCACACTTGATATTGGCGAAACTGCCAACATGGGCAGAGGTCATACCGGTAAATGTTGCGTTTATTTGTGCTTATTGTACCTTTACAGACAAAAATATTGATTTTTAAATAATTTTAGGATGTTTTTTTTCACTAACTTTGAAACGTTATTAAAATGGAATTATTATTGAAAGACATTTTCAGTACATACAGACATTCTTTTTACATTCTTTCAGACTAATTCAGTTATTTACTCAATATTTAGACCGATTTAATAGAAAGAATATGTGTATAGAATAACTTAGCTATAGCTATAGTTTAGTGCAGTTCTGGCTGCACGATAAAGATAGCGATAATTGGAGCAGCGTATGTTATTGAAGCATATATTTAAGATGGCGTCAGTCCCAAGTCACGCGTTTACGTTTATTGTTGTTTCATTCCACGCTCGCGTAATCACAGCTCAGATAGTTCACGAATTGCACATATCAAGCAACAGCCCAAGCCGAGGCGTGCCGTGCACCCTTGAGCTAGTTGTGAAATAAAATCGGATGAGTGCCCTAAGCGCTCGCCTTAGTAGTCCGGTGAAGCTGTTAAGACCTTGCTGGGTCATAGGCGTAGTCGTTTTGAGAAAAAAAAGTTGTTTCATTGTATATAGTGAAATTTTGATATCAATAATGTTTAATAAAATGAAATTTGTTCTTTGCTATGGAAAAAAATAATTGGTTTGAAATTAATTCTTTTTATTTATAAAATATATCAGCGGGCGTATGATTTTTTATAAAATATATTTGATGTAATCTCGTAATATTAGTTATCACTATGTCAAGTTTCGTCAAGATTGGTTCAGTACTTTCAGAGTGATGCGTGTTCATAGGGACAGACAGACAGATAGATAATAGTTGTAAAAAGATTATTTCTGGCTTCTATATCGATAACATAGTCTACTCTGACTAAAATTTTCAAAAAATATTTAATGTACAGATTTCGACTTGTTACAGTTTTATTATAGTATAGAAGATAGATTGTCTTATATTGCGTATAATTTTATATCACTTAAAATCATTTTATGGCAAATATTTACAACACCAAAAGAAGACGGTTCTTTAACTTATTTTGAACCTATGATGCATTAGATAAATAAAAAATATGTGTTATTATTTTAAAATATCCCAAATAGAATATGATATTAGTCATACAGAGTCACTGATAAGTTACAGTCCTCAACAAAGTTTTTGACCGCTCTGAATATAGTGTAGAACGTTAATTTAAATATATATTATGTGTATAACATCGAAACAACGTAAGAATAAGTAAATGGCAATTTTATATTACTATAATGATATTTCAACTTTGTTTTGTATTAAACTATTGACTATATTAAGCACAAACCCGGACTTACGGCTATATTCAGAGCGGCCAAAAAAATTGGTGATTATACGAATTATTAAAGACAGAGCTTTGCCCGCGACTTCGTTCGTGTGGAATAGATACATTAACCCTAACACTAACACGCTGCTGCGTGCAGTTTTCAAAAGGAAAAACATCCCGATTTTGAAACATTTTTCAACTGTACTCCGCTCCTATCGGTCTTAGCGTGATGGTATATAACCTATACCCATTCTCGATGAATGAGCTATATAACACTAAAAGAATTATTCAAATCGAACTAGTAATTCCTGAGATTACCTTCTACAACGTCACAACACCACAACGTGACAAACTCACAAACTTTACCTCTTTATAATATTAGTATAGATTATTATTATTATTTTTAGTATAGACTAGTATAGATTATACCAATTTTGTATTGAAAATCTATTATTAAACAAATGTGTCAATCTAAAGTCTATGATTTCACAATAGTAAAGCAGCAGAAATGGTTAGTTATTGACTTCGAAATGGCAAACTCAGATTACACAGTAAAGTAGTACTTAAATGTATTAGAGAATTCATTGTTCGTTGATGAAGGAAAACAAGTTTTGGTAAATACGTATATGTTCTGAAAACAGGAAAAAATTGCGGATGATTATTTTTAGGTTTGAAATAGTATACAAATTGATCCTTACCAATAACTGTTACTCATTGTGTATTCGCTCACCTCACAAAGGGACACATTGTGATGTTGCACCAATATTTAAGGAAAATGCACGTTATGCATATCTAAACATATAGAACTTATTTCTCTTAAGTATATGCTGTGAATAAATGAAGTGATAATCTTGACAATACTGTAGGTGTTTCAAATAAGTGCGGCCATTTCCAAAATTCAACATACTTTCGTGACTATAATTCACGCCAAAATCATACGGTCATCGCCCGGTCACACGAAGGTATGTATGTCAATTGTAGTATTATAAATTAAACCTAAATTATTTGTAAAGAAATGTATCAACTATCTTGGAATGTATGTTATATTGAATTTTAATTTAGGAAGTAACCACGAGGTTAATTTTGAATAATTTAAAAATGTACAATACACTCTATGGTATATATAGATATTTGTTATATGATTGCAATTGGTAACTTTACAGTATTGTTGCAGCTTATAAAATAAAGTATAATTCATATCGAGCTTAATTTTAATGTGTACTTATTTTAATGTATTTTTAATTATAATATATCAGAGCAATTTCACACATACTTTGACAGAATTATTGGTACATTAGTTCAATGATCCAAAACAACAGTGGCGTAAACAACGACGTAAGGAATAGAATAAATGCACAATGGACGTAAGGGCAAAAGGTGTGTAACTTGTGACACTCCACAAATGCCCTTGAAACTCACAGCAAAGGTTTATAAAACTATTATAAGATCAGTCATGCTGTATGGATCTGAGTGTTAGGCTGTGAGAAATTATATTTGGCAGAGATGCGAATGTTAAGATGGATGTGTAGTGTAACTAGTATAGATTAGATTAAGTGGATTAGATTAATAAGTATATCAATAGAGGAAGACCGAAAAAGGTTTGGATAGATTGTGAGGCAACTGATATATTTATAAAGGGTGTGAGTACTGAGATAACCTTTGACAGCGAAATGTGGAAAAGGAAAACATGTTGTATCGACCTTGTTTAGGTGGAATAAGAGTAAGAAAATTATGATTGTAATTAAATTCAAGCTTAAAATAAATAATGCTTAATTAACTTTATTGTTATACTTTTAATTACTAACATAGCGTTATTATGTCGTTAAATAATATAGATCAAAATGATCACTGGGATCATATATGTTACTTCATTTGTTTTTGATGTAGTGATTATTTTCTTTTCTTTTATATCCTAGAAGGCTAACGAACAGGTGGGTCACCTGATGTTAAGTGATCATCACTGTCCATAGACACATGCAACATCAGGGGAGTTGCAAGTGCTTTACCAGCCTGTGTTTGGAGGGAGGGAGGAAGAGGTGAGAAGGGAAAGCGAGGTGGGCCTCCAGCGATCTCACTGACCGAACGAAACGCAACAATGCAAGCAAAGTTACTTTACGCTGGTTTTCTGTAAGAGGGTAGTAGTACCCCGGGCGAGTCGACCCATTCATATTCAAACCACTAATAGCTTCAGCGTGACTCTACAACCTACAAAAAAAACATATCGGCTATTTTACATATTTACTAAGTGTGTAGTTCGGCCCTAAACCACACGACGTTGGCTACACAAAGCAGTAAAGTAGTCGTAGCTAGGGGAACAGATTCTAGACTGCGATAAACTGCGAAACTGGAGGTACAAATTGCAAAATAATCGGTTCAATACAGATCAGATTAGACAAACTGAAAAGTTGCGCAAGCGGTTTCCAGCTACTCTTTTATTTCAGCTCACTATTTGACGCATCCGACTTTCAAAGTTCTGTACAAGTATTAAATAGTATTATTTATTTAAAGTACAGATCTTTATTCATATTTCACGGCAACATAAAGGGCAGAATAATTTGCACGAATAATAAAACAACCGTTCCAAGTAAACTTGGAAAAGACGTACCAATTTGAGGCAGTCACGCGCAACTGAATGAGTCGTGTGCCATACTGATATCATGCCTCATGAATTTTTTTTCTTCGTAAAAATGAAACCAACAATATTTTTATGTTTCTTTTTATTAAAATCTAAATTCAAATTACGTTAAATAACGTACAACATTTACCTATTGTTAATATGGAATTCATTTACAGGATAACAAGAAATATGCGTTTATATAAAGCGTTCTTCCTCAGTTATAGGAATTTAAAATCTATATCTATACTAATATATAAAGCTGAAGAGTTTGTTTGTTTGTTTGTTTGGTTGAACGCTATGATCTCAAGAACTACAGATCCGATTTAAAAGTTTCTTTTAGTGTTAGATAGCTCATTTATCGAGGATGGCTATAGGCTACATATCATCACGTTAAAACCAAAAGGAGCTGAGCACTAATGAAGAATGTCTCAAAATCGGACTATTTTGGAAGCTTCCGCTGCGTATTAATGTCAGTATTATATGCGTTGCCATGGTAACACGATAACATTCTATCAAAAATATTTTCATAGTTTATTTTGTATTCCTATTCAAAAAGTTTATTCTACGTTAGTTTTGTTTTCGATTTTTAATTATACGTGTTACGTTTATATCGCAAACATTTCTTAAGTTAAAAACTCTATTCTACATTTTTTTTGCCAATTTTTTATTTGTGATATATTACGTATTATAAAAGTAAAGTGAGTGTAATTTATATTAAAATAAAATATTTTTGGTGAATACAATCTGTGATGCTACAAACATCAACATTTTTTTTAACTCTGTCGATATGTCTGTTTTTTTATTTGTTCCGGGTAATCTCCGAAACGACTGGACCTATTTGAATGTTTTTTTTTCTTAGAAATGACTACGCTTAACAGCTTCACCGGACTACAAGTAATATTTGAACGGGAATTTTACGGGCAA
>JACEII010000909.1:8652-21203 GCA_014332785.1 Antheraea mylitta
ATAGTAAGTATTCATGTGCACAGACTATAATAATCTTAGGTATATACCAAGCCAACATTTTTGGCAGCCCTGATTATATATGCACAGAACACAGTGGTTTCAGTACGCATTATATTATATTTATAATATGATATTTGTAACTAGAGCATAAATAAATGACGATTTTACGTTTTCTATAATAATACTTTAACTTGTTTAGTATTATTAAGCACAATCCCGTTATTACAATTATATTATTAAAAGCGACCAAAAATATTTATGAAGACTGAACTTACAATACCTAAATAATAATATTATAATGAAACACTAGCCGTTTATTTTTATACTATACATAAACAAAAAAGTATATATTTATATCAAAAAGTTAATATTTAAAGAAACCACTAGCAATAACAAAAGATCAGAGTTCATGTTTAAAAGTAAAACGATTAAGACAGAAATTTACAGTCCGTAACTTGCTTAAATAGCAACAATAAGTCATCAGTAATCATGTAATGTCAAATAAAATGTCCTTAAATAGTCAGAATAGCACTAATAGTGTAGCAATTTGGGACTACTGTAGTATTTTATCTCACGGTACCCCGTATGTATTTTAAGTTCTTCAAGTCAATCTTAAAAAAAAAAGGCCGTGTCTTTTCTGCAACCGTTGATACGTACATAATACAATATATTATAAAATTATAGGCACATTTCTTTAAATGTCACAGAGTGATTCTAGCGTCATGTCACCACCTACATTCTTCGTGGGATAACTCTCCTTTATACCTCAATCATCATCATTACATAGTATATCTCATAACATAGTATAAAACAAAGTCCCCCGCCGCGTCTGTCTGTCTGTCTGTTCGCGATAATCTCAAAAACTACTAAACGGATCATCCTACGCTTTTCAACAGTGGATAAAGCAATTCATGAGGAACGTTTTAGTATATAAATTTGTCAAGGTTTCATATAGATTGGTTGAAATATAACGATTATTGTGAGACAAGTCGGAAAAATTTCAAACCGCCTGGAAATTTTCATAGAAAACGCTGCACAATCCTTTTGACATATAACAATGTATGTTGGGTAAATGTAATAAGGTTTACTTTCGTTTGTATAGGTTAAAATAAAAGAAAGTGACGTCCATTGCAAAATGTATTGACAACGTAATATAATGACAGTGACATGACACATTTTTCTTTTTGTTTTCAGCCAGGTGAAAATAATGACACAACAGAGACAATGTAGATCTACAAAAAAAGTCTGTGAGGGCATATATCTATTTTTTCAGGATAGCCCACTATACTCATTATATGTTCTAGAAAAGGGTGACATGCAATTTTAAAGCTTTTAGACGTATACAGTATTAATAATTATCAATTTAAATAGGTTTCATGCACATTTTTATCTTCCGTATTAGTGTTCGAATTCCTCTAAAATGGCTAGACCATTTTTTTAATTTTTTTAAGGTATATTTGGTATGTATGTGAATAGGTCTTAAAGTAGATTTTATGCTTCTAGGTGATTACGGTGTCCCTATCCAGATTTCTTATTATGTGTTTTTTTCCCATGAAACATAAATGTGATCCCAAATTTACGTCTTCCTGACGTTACCCTTCCAGTAGTTGATTTTAGTACTTTTTTAATTAACAATATCCAATTGATTCAACGATCATTCGTACTTCAAACAAAACGAAATTATTGATGTTACTCCATAATAGATGGCGCTAGATTCGTTTTAACCAAATTTCTTCCATACATACGTGAATCATTTTCTATTTTTTTTTCTCGATTTCACTACGTTATTGATCCAGCAAGGTCTTAACAGCTTCAAGGTCTTAACAGCTTCACCGGACTACAAATTTACTAAGCCAACTAGGTTTATTTTGCATTTGCTGTGTATCACAACGCAGTGCGTACAAAATTTTGTACGACTGAATTTAAATTACAAGAACTTAGTTGTTACCCGCTGCTTCGCCCGCGTGAATTGAGTGAAACTGTTGTTTAATCTATTTGGCAGGCATTTTCTTATGCTTACTCAACTCTTAATGTGTTTAACGATAAAAAAAAATATCACTTTATTGTTTACTAGCGAGCCTGACACATGTTGCCCCGCTGTGATTATAAAAAACCATGCACAAATTATACAAATTATATACAAAAACATTCATCATGAATCACTTTATCTATTCGTAAAAAACTCATAATAATCCGTTCAATAGATTTAGAGTTTATCGCAAACAGACAGACACGGTAGGGGCTTTGTTTTTCTAATAAGTAATGATAATAATGAAGATCTATATGCATATAATAAATCGGTGACTAGACCAATGCTGTACATCATTACATAGTATATAACAATCCCCTACCACGTGTGTTAGTCTGTTCGCGATAAACCCAAAAACTACTGAATGGATCTTCATGCGGTCATCAGTGAATAAAGTCATTTGCAAGGAGCGTTTTGGTATATATGAAGCCCAGGATACTCATTATGTCTTCTAAAATGATTGTGATGTACAATAGGATAATTCGAATCATTTATATGGATTCAGTTTTAATCTTATTAACTGAAATGCGTTACTTATATTAATAATTTCAGGTAGTTTCTAAAAATCTTCCTTGATGTTGGAATTTGTTTTTTATTTGTTGTATTTAGGCAGGTAGATAGGTACTAAAATACTTATTAATATGGAACCTTTTATATATTTTATTTCGTGTTGTAATTTAGTACAATTGATTAGTTTGAGTAGGCTAAGAATTTATCAGTAGAGGTGTGCTCTCCAGGCTATCTCAGAATCAGGGACAATTCAATATGTGAATTTGGGTTTGATGAAGGGACTCTAGAGCAAATTTCTTTCAATGGCCCTAATTTAGTGTATTGTATGATATTTTACCTAACAGTATAGTACGTTTGTCGAATTTTCATTAAGACATATTTTCTTCTTTTGTCGATATTTTGCCTAATTGTATATGTTTTACCAAAATTAAACTTTAACATAACACAATAAGTAACAGTAATTATTATGTAAATGTATGTTTATTATCTATAAAACTCTCTTATTAGAAAGGTGTAGTTGAAGTTTACAGATTTCATGTATACCTTACAAATTTTGTTTGAAACAAATAGTTAAATCAAACTGTAAATTTTATGGAGGTAAATCTTACTTTACACACCATTTTAACAGATGGAGTTGGTGAAAAGATAATGGGAAATAAAAACTATAAGCGGTAAAATTATTGCGTAGGTGAGGCCAAAGAAGCAACCCAGGGGATACCTACCGGGAATAAATCTTTTAAGATATATAAGATAGTCTGGATTCACAATTGGACCCGGTAGGTATCGCTATAGTTAGGGTCTAGGTTTTTTAAGGTCTTTCGCTTCTGAAAATATAATTGAAACCGGTAATAACGAACTTGGCGCAGACGAAGTTGCGCGGGTCAGCTAGTAATACATAATTGTAAGGAAGTATCAAAAGTTGAAGCTCCAGAATTGGCAGTATGGATAAATTTCTTCGCATGTCCTGTTGGACGAATACTATCAAATGTCAACTGTCATATATCAAACAATTATTTAGTCTGTCAAACTTTATGCAAACACCCACAAAAAGAAAATTTATAAACTAAAAAAATCCTTATCTGGCGATTTGATTACAACGTAACAATATCACAGGTACGTGGCGAAAGTCCTCATAGCATAAGCCTTATAACGCATCTCTCATGGCGGGAATAAGTCATCCTTTCCTATATATATGGTCAAATGTAAGTTTTGATAAATTGTCATTTAATTTTTTATCGGATAACGTTGATTGGTGAGTGTTTTAGAGTTCCGTAAACATAAAAATCAATTAATAATAATTTGGGAGTATTATTTCATATGTGATATACTTACATTAATGTAAAAAATATACTTTTTCAGGCTCAAATGACGAATCAGGCGTCTCCTGTAGAGGAGCAAGAAAAGCTCCTTGAAGAAGCACTCAATATTGTCAAGGTCCAGGTTAGTTGTTTAATTTTTTTTTAGTAAGTGTTGCACAGGCATGCTATTAACTGTAGCATAAAATTGCATTAGGCTCAGATATTATTACTAAAGTCCTAATTAAGGTTTCGTAAATCGTAAAAAAAACTTGAATTTGTGTATGTGCTAATGTATTTTACTAATCTATAAACCAAACTGCAGTCTTTTTTATCAAACTGATTACACTATTGACCTAGCAAAGTCTTAACAGCTTCACTGGACCACTAAAACTGCAGTTGCAAATGTATTCTTGTTTGGCAATACTTGTTATGGAAGTAATGCTTCCCTAGTCAAACTTTCTATAAGTTCTAACACACTTAGATTTCTAAAACTCTATTTCAGATTCTATAGAAAAATATTTAATCTAACTACAGTTAAGGTAGTGTTAAGTCAAACCTCAATAAGTTATAGAAATCTGAAAATTTGGAAGTGTATTTAAGGATCTGTGTATATATGATCAAAACTAATTACGGGGCGTTCATTAATTATATATGGATCTGGTGGGAGATTAGGGGTTAAAAAATCTCTTGACTTACATAATATTTTTTAGGTTATAATTTATAATTAGAATGTAGTTTGTATTTGGGTGCTTTCTTTAATGTATTCTTTGGTCTAAATCTTATTTTCCAACTTTTTATTTTCTATTACAAATTTTAAATCATAAAAGTGTCATATTTTTCTCAATTACTAGCCCCTACCTGGACCTTTGTCCGCATTTTAATAGATACTTTGTGCTAGCTCTAACATTCAGCGGAAGCTCTCAAGAGGACAAACATTCATATTTTAAAACTTTTTCCATTGATGCTCTGTTACTATTGAACTCAGTGTGATGATGTGTACCCTGTAACCTTCCTTGATAAATGAGCTATATAACACTGAAAGAATTTTTCAAATCAGACCAGTAGTTCTTGAGATTACCCCCTACAACGTTACACAACTCACAACCTTTACCTCTTTATAATATTAGTATAGATAAATAATAACTTAACTAAATATAGTACATTATTTTTGCATGTATAATAAAAGTAGATGATCATTATTTTGAAAGTATATAGTATAGTTGAGGTTGAATATTTATCTGATTAATATTTGCTCACTTTATATTGATTTAAAAACTTACTTTTCATTATAGAATACTAGTGAGGCTGGTGAACATCGTTCTGTTCATGTAATAAAAAAAACTTGAAAAATTATCCACTTAAATCTACCTCATGATCACTTTATCTACTGATGAGAACCACATGAAAATTTGTTTAGTAATTTTTGTGTTTTATGTGAACAGACGGACAAATATGGCACAGGACTTTGTTTTATAATTGGATATAGTTAAATGAAAAGGACCCACCCCACACTCTGTTAGTTTTGAAATATTAAAGTTTTAAGTTCAGATCTCTTTGAATCTCCGCTTTAACATTCTGGGGTTTGGTTTACCTAAATTGTGATGTATTTGGAATATTTTGGTTAATATGTTTTCTCAGTAACGATCTATGTAGCTTGAAGTGATTTCATTAGAAAAAAAAATAATGACTCACCATACTTGTGGGTTGGTAACATATGGGTAATTATAACATGATGCATTTGAATTTTACTTGGATTGTTTTGTTATGTTATATATTACTAATTTTAGGGTTGGATACTTTCCGTTTTACTTTGTCCAATTATAGAGCACAAAGTTAAGCTGTGAGCTGTGTGATTAATCATTTTTTTTTATATTAATGGAAGCAAATGAACTGTTGAGTCACGTCATGTTAAGTGATCGCCACCGTCCATAGACACTAGCGACATCAGGGAAGTCGCGAGTGCGTTGCCGGCCTGTATATGGGAGAGGGGGAGGGGAAAGAAAGAGGAAGAGCGATGGGCCTCCGGCACTTTCACTGACCGAATGAAACACAACAATGCAAACACTGTTATTTCACGTCAGTTTTCTGTGAGAGGGGTGGTACTACCCTGGACGAGCCGACCCATTCATGATGAAACCAGTAATAGCTTCAGCATGGCTCTACCACCTACCAACCTAATAACATTTTCTTATTCTCAAAATTTAAACAGAATATTAAGATGGGGATTTGAAATTTTATGTATTCTTACATAAGTGATGAATGGCCCCTTTACAATTACTCTGCACTTTTTTCTATATAGTCTTTTTAGAAAGGTTCTTAAATCCGTGATCTTAGCTATCCACATAAAGAGAATGTACAGTATATTGACTTGGTCTTCGCAACCAGATGAGATGCTAAAATTGTAAAATAAAATTTTCAGAATTAAAAAAAATTACCTTTACAAAAATGGAGTTTGAGAATGCTGATGATGTTAAAAACCAATTTATTTATAACACAAGCAATATAAAACATTTAAGATCTGTATAACTAGCAATGTTTTAGTACTATGTATAAGTAATAGATGGCGTTAAAACAATTAAAATTGTGAGAGCATGTCAAATTAAGTAATAGTTTATATTTACGTCTGGTATTCTGACAATATCATCTCGTATTTATTCTAAGTTACAAATAAAAGGGTTTTAAACTTACTAATAAAAAAAATGTTTTAGGCATTTCAGATGAAAAGATGCCTTGACAAATCAAAACTGATGGATGCATTGAAACATGCGTCCACCATGCTTGGAGAGTTGAGAACTTCGCTTCTGTCACCTAAGAGCTACTATGAACTTTGTATCCTTTTATAAGGGCTAGTGTTAGATTTCCGGGAGGAATGAAATTAGCGGGATTACAGTCGGCTGCAATGAAATGCCTACTTCATGTAATGCCTATAGAGGTAGACTTGAATTCATGATACTGTATACTTTTATGCCTATAATATTTTTTTGGTCTAATCACAACTTAAACCTCTATGAATGACTCATTTCTAAAGTATTAATTTAGTGATCTTCTTGTTTCTAAACTCTAATAAGTATATGTTATTCCTTAGGTATAAGTTTGAACTGAACGTTTTGTTATTGTAATGTAATGTAATTAAAGTCCGTAGTTGGACAGCCTTATATTTTAACGAAAAACTTCTATTTTAATTCTGTATTCATATTTGTAAATATATAAATTATATATTTAGAGGAATCTATCATTATTGCCTCAATATTAATAGAGGGAGAGTGTCTCAGAAGTTATGACATAGAGTGACAAAGCTGTTACTTTACGTCGCTTTTCAGGGAGAGTGTGGTACTATCGACCCATACATACCATGGCTCTACCACCTATTAATTTTTTAATCTTTTTTTTTCGGGATTAAAACCCTACGCCCTTTTCTGTATTGATAATCTATGTATCTATGATATCAGTTAGCACTAAGACAATATTGACTTAACTATTAACCTAGATATGGCAATAACTGACGAGCTTCGCCACCTGGAGCTATACCTTCTGGAAGAGTTCCAGAAGGGACGAAAAGTTGCCGATTTGTACGAACTTGTTCAATACGCTGGCAACATTGTACCGAGGTTGTATCTTTTGATCACCGTTGGACTTGTATACATTAAAACAAACTCTAATTTAAGAAGAGACTTATTAAAGGTAAGATACTTTCTATTGTTTTTAACTATTTGATTAACTTGGTCAACTAACTCTTTTGTATTAGGAGTTGACTTATAAAAATCACCTAAAAAAAAGGGTTATGCTCCTTTCGATATACATCGATCAACGCGATGTCCGAACATGCTTTAACTAAGCCATAATCGCTTTCGTTTTATAAAACAGAGTGTGGAAATCTCTTCAAGACTGATGTTGTGACTTAAAATGTTATTTTTATAAACCTATTATTTGCTTCACTATGTGGTAAAATATGTATGTTTAGTTCCCACGCACGATGAGTCATCATCATTGCTCATTCGTCACAAAAGAGTTTTCATACAGAATGCAATATTATTGTTGCTTGTTTTTGGATTAGTGTTGAATGCCATAACCTATATTATAATAATATATATATATATATAAAATAAGTTTCATGTCTTATAAATCAAAAGATAGAGGAGACATAAAACTAAGCTTTAACTTACTGATAGGAGGTTTTGGTGGGATCTTAGGCTGTCATGTAGTGGATTTTATATTTTATTCCAAATCTTGTGATATTTGACTCTATATTTTGTAAATTTGGTGGTGTTTTGCGTAATATAGTTAGTTTATTGCACAGAAGTGAAGTGAATGGTAAATAATACCACGGAGCATGAAATTCTGAGATGCCACAAAAACTCCCTGGAAGGTTCTAACAAGAGATCCAGCATCTTGTTAGAATATTGATTCAGATGATGCTTAATATTGAAATGATCATACGATGCTTGTAATATTAGTGACTACGTGACAATGGCAGTAATAGTCTGAAAGATTGATTGCCAAAAATAAAGTTTAAAAATATCTTACTGATACCTATTTTTTTAACTTTTTATTATTAATAACACTTGATTGTAATTATTTTTATGGTCTATGAATATGTTGTAAGATTTCTCAAATTAACATGCAGAATAATTTAATATTTTTAACATTAAGGGCTATTGTTTTACAAGACTTTAGCTTTAGGTGTATCAAAATATAAAACATTGTTTCTTAGGATCTCGTGGAGATGTGTCGGGGAGTACAGCATCCCTTGCGAGGTCTCTTCCTACGGAACTACCTGCTCCAGTGCACCAGAAATGTTCTCCCTGATATATCTGAGGCGCAGAATGAAAATGAAGGGACCGTAAGATTTTTAAATTTAATTATAGAAAATACTCTTAATTAAAATTTACAGCTGGATATCACTGGAGAAGTTTAGGACAAGATAGATTTTTTTTTCTCGAACTGACTACGCTATTGACCTATCAAGGTCTTAACAGCTTCACCGAACTACTAAGGCGAGCGCTTAAGGCACTTAGCCGATTTTATATGGGCAACTAGCTCAAGGGTGCACGGCACACCTCGGCTTGGCTGTTGCCTGTTATATGCAAACTCGCGACCTTTCTTAGCTAACCTAGCTAACTATTCATACATGTTTGAGTTGTTGAGACGCATATGTGTACCAAACATACACGCATCAACAACCCCTCCATACATTTATTATCGGAAAATTAGAGTTTTTTCAGTACGATAAGGGGAAAAATAAAACCCTTCCACTTCCATGTGTAAGCGTGTAGGCGTGCACATGTGTGGGGGTGATCGTGTAGTGTTGTAGCAGTGATGTCAATTTTTTTGTCACTGTATCGCGCAAGCAACGCACTCAAGGGCTCCCTGCCGAGGGGTCGAACCTAGACTTGAGCCGCTACCGAGGGAGGCCTAATCTGGTATACAAGATAGAACACATTAGAAAATGTTGGACAAGCCCAATGCCAAGAGACACACTGAACTACGCGATATACTATAAAAGTTATTTCTGAATTTAATGTAAGAAAAGTTCAGAATAAAGGCTTGATTATTATTATTATATAGATCAGTCTTAAAAATTAAGGAACAATAAAAAAAATGTGTGTTTCGAAGGTAAATTGGCGTACAGTAAAAAAAAAAAAAAAACAAACAAATTGACCATTGGCGAATATTGAAAAAAATTCAGATCAATGCTTTCAGAGGAATTTTAGAAAACTATTGAAAAAACTTTATTCCAAATTTTTGCTCATCTTCAAAGTGGTCCATGAGCATTTTTTTTTTCATTTTTCTTGGTTCAATCCAAAAAGTAGGTACTTGAAGCTACAATTACCTTTTTTACTGAACGATAGTGATGTCTAGAATTGACTCCTCTCTGTGCATCCACTATAAGCTGTATGATGTATTTAAATGTATGTAAAAAAAAAAACTGTACCCGATCGAGTTTCTTGCCGGTTCTTCTCGATGGCTGGGTTGTTTCCGAACCGGTGGTAGTTTTTGACGTTCATAAGCGCCTTATTAGAGCCTAAACTGAATAAAAAATTTTTGATTTTGATTTTACTATACGACCATTTGCTGCCAATTTACAGCCTGTTGAAAATCATCCAAATATATATATATTTTTTTTTTTTCAATGTTATAATATAATATTGTCGTTGTGGTTGACATATTGGTAAGTTTTTATTCCACAATGTATATCTCTTAGTAAAAAAAATATACTACAGGTACGTGATGCTGTAGACTTTGTTCTGATGAACTTCGCTGAGATGAACAAGTTGTGGGTTAGGATGCAGCATCAAGGTCACTCGAGGTAAGAATTACTTTGTCACAATGCATATCTTATACTTATCAACACAGTGTATATATTCGTAGGTGGTAGAGCCACGCTGAAGCTATTATTGATTTCAGCATGAATGGGTCGGCTCGTCCGTGGTAGCACCACCCTCTCACAGTAAACCGACGTGAAGTAACAGTGCTTGCATTGCTGCGTTTTGTTCGTTCAGTGAGAACGCCGGAGACCCATCTCCCCTCCCCTCTCCTCTCCCTTTCTCTACATGCCCCCAAACACAGGCTGGCAACGCACTTGCGACTCCTCTGGGGTTGCTAGTGTCTATGGACGGCGGTGATCGTTTAACAACAGGTTACCCGCATGTTCGTTTGCCTCCTATAATGACGAAAGTCATCCGGTACTGGATATGCACAGGCTGATCCCGAAACGCGACGCGCAGAAGCGAGTCACTATGACGGGCTTTTTCGCCATGTACATGGTGGTTGCGACCCAGTCGGGCTGTAAAACCCTACCACCCCGCTATCGCCATTGCCTCGTTCGTTATTCAGCAGGGTGCACCACGTGCAGGTGAGGTTGGCTTGGGTGTCTGAAGTCTTAAGATGTTACTCGACACCCCTTACACCCCAAATTCTTCTCCCCAAAAAGATTATTCTTCTTCGCGACTACTACTATACATATTACCACGAAATTTTGCATACACATGGTCATGGGTGAAATAAACAACATAGGGTACCTATCGTGTAAGTAAAAATGTTCCTCAAAGACATTATAGCGAGTGAAGCCACGTACGAAGGTTAGTTTATAATTATTTCGGCGCAAAATATTAGTAGAGTAAGTGGCTAGCTGGGACTTAATAGCACCTGGGAAGCTTTCAGCTATTGAGTTTCCAAGCTAGCAAGAGATGCGAAATCTTAAGTGCTTCTTCATGTAGCGAAATATCCCTCTCCTTTTTCACTGACAATTGGTTAAGTGAAAACAGACAGTCGCAGTTCTGTATTCTCATTGAGAGTGTGTAGTCGTACGTGGTTGCAATACAATGCACATGGACACATAGTACTGTGGTGTGTATCGCTTTGCAAATAAAAAAAACCCGTCTCACCACCACTACAGGACAGCTGTCTTCGGTCTTTGTTGAATACTTTTGTTCCGTTAATTATTCTGGATTATATAATTGTTCTAGATAATTAATTGGTTAATTATTCTAGATAATTATTTTGGCACCTCAGCCCCCTCGACCATACACTCAAATGTAATTACTAAACTGGACCATTTACATGCCTCAGGTTGTTCTATATAAATAATAATAAGAAAATAACACTTCAGGGATAAAGAGCGTCGCGAGCGCGAACGATCCGAGCTCCGTATCCTCGTGGGTACGAACCTGGTCCGTCTCTCCCAGCTGGAGTCTGTGACGGTGGAGGAGTACAGGCGGCTGGTGCTGCCCGGGATCCTCGAGCAGGTGGTCAGCTGCAGGGACGCCATCGCACAGGAGTACCTCATGGAGTGCATCATTCAGGTATACCGGCAATTTGTAGCCATACACAGCTGGATAGATGACTTTACCGTGTTCACCCAACAGTTAGCGTGTGAAACCAAAAGCGATATAGAGAATAGGTATAAGAATAACCTAATGTTAAGTGATCCTCGCCTTCCATAGACGCTAGCAATATCAGGGGAGTCGCATGTGTGTTGCCAGCCTGTGTTTTGGGGGAAAGGAGGAATGGGGGACGGGGAGAGGAGAGAGGTGGAGGAGAGAAGAGAGTAAGGGAAGAGAGATGGGCCTCCGGCGCTCCTACTGACCGAACGAAACGTAACAATGCAAGCGCTGTTACTTCACGTCGGTGTCTCAGTGGATCGGGGTGGTACTACCCCGGACGAGCCTACCCATTCCAGCTAAACCCAGTTATAACTTCAGCGTTGCTCTACCACTACTGGATACTTAACTACTTTTGGAAAATGCGTCTTAAATTTGACTTATTCGATTATATTTTCGACTAATCTTTAAATTAAGCAAACTATAGTGACTAACCTAACAAAACCGGAATAAAAAAGCAATCAATGATGTGGGCTGGATTTGCTATTCGCATCTTGATATACAGGTTGGGGGGCGGGAGGAGGTGATTTCTCCTCCCCACGGAAAGTTATATTTACTGAGATATTCATTATCAAAGTTTTAAGGTTATGTGTCATCTTCGAACGATTTCATTTTGTAGGTGGTAGAGCCTGATAGGTGGTAGTTTGGTTAGATTAGGTTAGACTACGAAAAAAGGTAACGCGAGCGCTGTGCATTTAATACATAAGTACCAAAAGTACTAGTACAAGTTTGGGGGTGTAAGGGGTGTCGAGTAACATCTTAAGACTTGAGACACCCAAGCCAACCTCACCTGCACGTGGTGCACCCTGCTGATCAACGAACGAGGCAATGGCG
>JACEII010000910.1:0-12551 GCA_014332785.1 Antheraea mylitta
CGCCATTGCCTCGTTCGTTGATCAGCAGGGTGCACCACGTGCAGGTGAGGTTGGCTTGGGTGTCTCAAGTCTTAAGATGTTACTCGACACCCCTTACACCCCCAAACTTGTACTAGTACTTTTGGTACTTATGTATTAAATGCACAGCGCTCGCGTTACCTTTTTTCGTAGTCTAACCTAATCTAACCAAACTACCACCTATCAGGCTCTACCACCTACAAAATGAAATCGTTCGAAGATGACACATAACCTTAAAACTTTGATAATGAATATCTCAGTAAATATAACTTTCCGTGGGGAGGAGAAATCACCTCCTCCCGCCCCCCAACCTGTATATCAAGATGCGAATAGCAAATCCAGCCCACATCATTGATTGCTTTTTTATTCCGGTTTTGTTAGGTTAGTCACTATAGTTTGCTTAATTTAAAGATTAGTCGAAAATATAATCGAATAAGTCAAATTTAAGACGCATTTTCCAAAAGTAGTTAAGTATCCAGTAGTGGTAGAGCAACGCTGAAGTTATAACTGGGTTTAGCTGGAATGGGTAGGCTCGTCCGGGGTAGTACCACCCCGATCCACTGAGACACCGACGTGAAGTAACAGCGCTTGCATTGTTACGTTTCGTTCGGTCAGTAGGAGCGCCGGAGGCCCATCTCTCTTCCCTTACTCTCTTCTCTCCTCCACCTCTCTCCTCTCCCCGTCCCCCATTCCTCCTTTCCCCCAAAACACAGGCTGGCAACACACATGCGACTCCCCTGATATTGCTAGCGTCTATGGAAGGCGAGGATCACTTAACATTAGGTTATTCTTATACCTATTCTCTATATCGCTTTTGGTTTCACACGCTAACTGTTGGGTGAACACGGTAAAGTCATCTATCCAGCTGTGTATGGCTACAAATTGCCGGTATACCTGAATGATGCACTCCATGAGGTACTCCTGTGCGATGGCGTCCCTGCAGCTGACCACCTGCTCGAGGATCCCGGGCAGCACCAGCCGCCTGTACTCCTCCACCGTCACAGACTCCAGCTGGGAGAGACGGACCAGGTTCGTACCCACGAGGATACGGAGCTCGGATCGTTCGCGCTCGCGACGCTCTTTATCCCTGAAGTGTTATTTTCTTATTATTATTTATATAGAACAACCTGAGGCATGTAAATGGTCCAGTTTAGTAATTACATTTGAGTGTATGGTCGAGGGGGCTGAGGTGCCAAAATAATTATCTAGAATAATTAACCAATTAATTATCTAGAACAATTATATAATCCAGAATAATTAACGGAACAAAAGTATTCAACAAAGACCGAAGACAGCTGTCCTGTAGTGGTGGTGAGACGGGTTTTTTTTATTTGCAAAGCGATACACACCACAGTACTATGTGTCCATGTGCATTGTATTGCAACCACGTACGACTACACACTCTCAATGAGAATACAGAACTGCGACTGTCTGTTTTCACTTAACCAATTGTCAGTGAAAAAGGAGAGGGATATTTCGCTACATGAAGAAGCACTTAAGATTTCGCATCTCTTGCTAGCTTGGAAACTCAATAGCTGAAAGCTTCCCAGGTGCTATTAAGTCCCAGCTAGCCACTTACTCTACTAATATTTTGCGCCGAAATAATTATAAACTAACCTTCGTACGTGGCTTCACTCGCTATAATGTCTTTGAGGAACATTTTTACTTACACGATAGGTACCCTATGTTGTTTATTTCACCCATGACCATGTGTATGCAAAATTTCGTGGTAATATGTATAGTAGTAGTCGCGAAGAAGAATAATCTTTTTGGGGAGAAGAATTTGGGGTGTAAGGGGTGTCGAGTAACATCTTAAGACTTCAGACACCCAAGCCAACCTCACCTGCACGTGGTGCACCCTGCTGAATAACGAACGAGGCAATGGCGATAGCGGGGTGGTAGGGTTTTACAGCCCGACTGGGTCGCAACCACCATGTACATGGCGAAAAAGCCCGTCATAGTGACTCGCTTCTGCGCGTCGCGTTTCGGGATCAGCCTGTGCATATCCAGTACCGGATGACTTTCGTCATTATAGGAGGCAAACGAACATGCGGGTAACCTGTTGTTAAACGATCACCGCCGTCCATAGACACTAGCAACCCCAGAGGAGTCGCAAGTGCGTTGCCAGCCTGTGTTTGGGGGCATGTAGAGAAAGGGAGAGGAGAGGGGAGGGGAGATGGGTCTCCGGCGTTCTCACTGAACGAACAAAACGCAGCAATGCAAGCACTGTTACTTCACGTCGGTTTACTGTGAGAGGGTGGTGCTACCACGGACGAGCCGACCCATTCATGCTGAAATCAATAATAGCTTCAGCGTGGCTCTACCACCTACGAATATATACACTGTGTTGATAAGTATAAGATATGCATTGTGACAAAGTAATTCTTACCTCGAGTGACCTTGATGCTGCATCCTAACCCACAACTTGTTCATCTCAGCGAAGTTCATCAGAACAAAGTCTACAGCATCACGTACCTGTAGTATATTTTTTTTACTAAGAGATATACATTGTGGAATAAAAACTTACCAATATGTCAACCACAACGACAATATTATATTATAACATTGAAAAAAAAAAAATATATATATATTTGGATGATTTTCAACAGGCTGTAAATTGGCAGCAAATGGTCGTATAGTAAAATCAAAATCAAAAATTTTTTATTCAGTTTAGGCTCTAATAAGGCGCTTATGAACGTCAAAAACTACCACCGGTTCGGAAACAACCCAGCCATCGAGAAGAACCGGCAAGAAACTCGATCGGGTACAGTTTTTTTTTTTACATACATTTAAATACATCATACAGCTTATAGTGGATGCACAGAGAGGAGTCAATTCTAGACATCACTATCGTTCAGTAAAAAAGGTAATTGTAGCTTCAAGTACCTACTTTTTGGATTGAACCAAGAAAAATGAAAAAAAAAATGCTCATGGACCACTTTGAAGATGAGCAAAAATTTGGAATAAAGTTTTTTCAATAGTTTTCTAAAATTCCTCTGAAAGCATTGATCTGAATTTTTTTCAATATTCGCCAATGGTCAATTTGTTTGTTTTTTTTTTTTTTTTACTGTACGCCAATTTACCTTCGAAACACACATTTTTTTTATTGTTCCTTAATTTTTAAGACTGATCTATATAATAATAATAATCAAGCCTTTATTCTGAACTTTTCTTACATTAAATTCAGAAATAACTTTTATAGTATATCGCGTAGTTCAGTGTGTCTCTTGGCATTGGGCTTGTCCAACATTTTCTAATGTGTTCTATCTTGTATACCAGATTAGGCCTCCCTCGGTAGCGGCTCAAGTCTAGGTTCGACCCCTCGGCAGGGAGCCCTTGAGTGCGTTGCTTGCGCGATACAGTGACAAAAAAATTGACATCACTGCTACAACACTACACGATCACCCCCACACATGTGCACGCCTACACGCTTACACATGGAAGTGGAAGGGTTTTATTTTTCCCCTTATCGTACTGAAAAAACTCTAATTTTCCGATAATAAATGTATGGAGGGGTTGTTGATGCGTGTATGTTTGGTACACATATGCGTCTCAACAACTCAAACATGTATGAATAGTTAGCTAGGTTAGCTAAGAAAGGTCGCGAGTTTGCATATAACAGGCAACAGCCAAGCCGAGGTGTGCCGTGCACCCTTGAGCTAGTTGCCCATATAAAATCGGCTAAGTGCCTTAAGCGCTCGCCTTAGTAGTTCGGTGAAGCTGTTAAGACCTTGATAGGTCAATAGCGTAGTCAGTTCGAGAAAAAAAAATCTATCTTGTCCTAAACTTCTCCAGTGATATCCAGCTGTAAATTTTAATTAAGAGTATTTTCTATAATTAAATTTAAAAATCTTACGGTCCCTTCATTTTCATTCTGCGCCTCAGATATATCAGGGAGAACATTTCTGGTGCACTGGAGCAGGTAGTTCCGTAGGAAGAGACCTCGCAAGGGATGCTGTACTCCCCGACACATCTCCACGAGATCCTAAGAAACAATGTTTTATATTTTGATACACCTAAAGCTAAAGTCTTGTAAAACAATAGCCCTTAATGTTAAAAATATTAAATTATTCTGCATGTTAATTTGAGAAATCTTACAACATATTCATAGACCATAAAAATAATTACAATCAAGTGTTATTAATAATAAAAAGTTAAAAAAATAGGTATCAGTAAGATATTTTTAAACTTTATTTTTGGCAATCAATCTTTCAGACTATTACTGCCATTGTCACGTAGTCACTAATATTACAAGCATCGTATGATCATTTCAATATTAAGCATCATCTGAATCAATATTCTAACAAGATGCTGGATCTCTTGTTAGAACCTTCCAGGGAGTTTTTGTGGCATCTCAGAATTTCATGCTCCGTGGTATTATTTACCATTCACTTCACTTCTGTGCAATAAACTAACTATATTACGCAAAACACCACCAAATTTACAAAATATAGAGTCAAATATCACAAGATTTGGAATAAAATATAAAATCCACTACATGACAGCCTAAGATCCCACCAAAACCTCCTATCAGTAAGTTAAAGCTTAGTTTTATGTCTCCTCTATCTTTTGATTTATAAGACATGAAACTTATTTTATATATATATATATATTATTATAATATAGGTTATGGCATTCAACACTAATCCAAAAACAAGCAACAATAATATTGCATTCTGTATGAAAACTCTTTTGTGACGAATGAGCAATGATGATGACTCATCGTGCGTGGGAACTAAACATACATATTTTACCACATAGTGAAGCAAATAATAGGTTTATAAAAATAACATTTTAAGTCACAACATCAGTCTTGAAGAGATTTCCACACTCTGTTTTATAAAACGAAAGCGATTATGGCTTAGTTAAAGCATGTTCGGACATCGCGTTGATCGATGTATATCGAAAGGAGCATAACCCTTTTTTTTAGGTGATTTTTATAAGTCAACTCCTAATACAAAAGAGTTAGTTGACCAAGTTAATCAAATAGTTAAAAACAATAGAAAGTATCTTACCTTTAATAAGTCTCTTCTTAAATTAGAGTTTGTTTTAATGTATACAAGTCCAACGGTGATCAAAAGATACAACCTCGGTACAATGTTGCCAGCGTATTGAACAAGTTCGTACAAATCGGCAACTTTTCGTCCCTTCTGGAACTCTTCCAGAAGGTATAGCTCCAGGTGGCGAAGCTCGTCAGTTATTGCCATATCTAGGTTAATAGTTAAGTCAATATTGTCTTAGTGCTAACTGATATCATAGATACATAGATTATCAATACAGAAAAGGGCGTAGGGTTTTAATCCCGAAAAAAAAAGATTAAAAAATTAATAGGTGGTAGAGCCATGGTATGTATGGGTCGATAGTACCACACTCTCCCTGAAAAGCGACGTAAAGTAACAGCTTTGTCACTCTATGTCATAACTTCTGAGACACTCTCCCTCTATTAATATTGAGGCAATAATGATAGATTCCTCTAAATATATAATTTATATATTTACAAATATGAATACAGAATTAAAATAGAAGTTTTTCGTTAAAATATAAGGCTGTCCAACTACGGACTTTAATTACATTACATTACAATAACAAAACGTTCAGTTCAAACTTATACCTAAGGAATAACATATACTTATTAGAGTTTAGAAACAAGAAGATCACTAAATTAATACTTTAGAAATGAGTCATTCATAGAGGTTTAAGTTGTGATTAGACCAAAAAAATATTATAGGCATAAAAGTATACAGTATCATGAATTCAAGTCTACCTCTATAGGCATTACATGAAGTAGGCATTTCATTGCAGCCGACTGTAATCCCGCTAATTTCATTCCTCCCGGAAATCTAACACTAGCCCTTATAAAAGGATACAAAGTTCATAGTAGCTCTTAGGTGACAGAAGCGAAGTTCTCAACTCTCCAAGCATGGTGGACGCATGTTTCAATGCATCCATCAGTTTTGATTTGTCAAGGCATCTTTTCATCTGAAATGCCTAAAACATTTTTTTTATTAGTAAGTTTAAAACCCTTTTATTTGTAACTTAGAATAAATACGAGATGATATTGTCAGAATACCAGACGTAAATATAAACTATTACTTAATTTGACATGCTCTCACAATTTTAATTGTTTTAACGCCATCTATTACTTATACATAGTACTAAAACATTGCTAGTTATACAGATCTTAAATGTTTTATATTGCTTGTGTTATAAATAAATTGGTTTTTAACATCATCAGCATTCTCAAACTCCATTTTTGTAAAGGTAATTTTTTTTAATTCTGAAAATTTTATTTTACAATTTTAGCATCTCATCTGGTTGCGAAGACCAAGTCAATATACTGTACATTCTCTTTATGTGGATAGCTAAGATCACGGATTTAAGAACCTTTCTAAAAAGACTATATAGAAAAAAGTGCAGAGTAATTGTAAAGGGGCCATTCATCACTTATGTAAGAATACATAAAATTTCAAATCCCCATCTTAATATTCTGTTTAAATTTTGAGAATAAGAAAATGTTATTAGGTTGGTAGGTGGTAGAGCCATGCTGAAGCTATTACTGGTTTCATCATGAATGGGTCGGCTCGTCCAGGGTAGTACCACCCCTCTCACAGAAAACTGACGTGAAATAACAGTGTTTGCATTGTTGTGTTTCATTCGGTCAGTGAAAGTGCCGGAGGCCCATCGCTCTTCCTCTTTCTTTCCCCTCCCCCTCTCCCATATACAGGCCGGCAACGCACTCGCGACTTCCCTGATGTCGCTAGTGTCTATGGACGGTGGCGATCACTTAACATGACGTGACTCAACAGTTCATTTGCTTCCATTAATATAAAAAAAAATGATTAATCACACAGCTCACAGCTTAACTTTGTGCTCTATAATTGGACAAAGTAAAACGGAAAGTATCCAACCCTAAAATTAGTAATATATAACATAACAAAACAATCCAAGTAAAATTCAAATGCATCATGTTATAATTACCCATATGTTACCAACCCACAAGTATGGTGAGTCATTATTTTTTTTTCTAATGAAATCACTTCAAGCTACATAGATCGTTACTGAGAAAACATATTAACCAAAATATTCCAAATACATCACAATTTAGGTAAACCAAACCCCAGAATGTTAAAGCGGAGATTCAAAGAGATCTGAACTTAAAACTTTAATATTTCAAAACTAACAGAGTGTGGGGTGGGTCCTTTTCATTTAACTATATCCAATTATAAAACAAAGTCCTGTGCCATATTTGTCCGTCTGTTCACATAAAACACAAAAATTACTAAACAAATTTTCATGTGGTTCTCATCAGTAGATAAAGTGATCATGAGGTAGATTTAAGTGGATAATTTTTCAAGTTTTTTTTATTACATGAACAGAACGATGTTCACCAGCCTCACTAGTATTCTATAATGAAAAGTAAGTTTTTAAATCAATATAAAGTGAGCAAATATTAATCAGATAAATATTCAACCTCAACTATACTATATACTTTCAAAATAATGATCATCTACTTTTATTATACATGCAAAAATAATGTACTATATTTAGTTAAGTTATTATTTATCTATACTAATATTATAAAGAGGTAAAGGTTGTGAGTTGTGTAACGTTGTAGGGGGTAATCTCAAGAACTACTGGTCTGATTTGAAAAATTCTTTCAGTGTTATATAGCTCATTTATCAAGGAAGGTTACAGGGTACACATCATCACACTGAGTTCAATAGTAACAGAGCATCAATGGAAAAAGTTTTAAAATATGAATGTTTGTCCTCTTGAGAGCTTCCGCTGAATGTTAGAGCTAGCACAAAGTATCTATTAAAATGCGGACAAAGGTCCAGGTAGGGGCTAGTAATTGAGAAAAATATGACACTTTTATGATTTAAAATTTGTAATAGAAAATAAAAAGTTGGAAAATAAGATTTAGACCAAAGAATACATTAAAGAAAGCACCCAAATACAAACTACATTCTAATTATAAATTATAACCTAAAAAATATTATGTAAGTCAAGAGATTTTTTAACCCCTAATCTCCCACCAGATCCATATATAATTAATGAACGCCCCGTAATTAGTTTTGATCATATATACACAGATCCTTAAATACACTTCCAAATTTTCAGATTTCTATAACTTATTGAGGTTTGACTTAACACTACCTTAACTGTAGTTAGATTAAATATTTTTCTATAGAATCTGAAATAGAGTTTTAGAAATCTAAGTGTGTTAGAACTTATAGAAAGTTTGACTAGGGAAGCATTACTTCCATAACAAGTATTGCCAAACAAGAATACATTTGCAACTGCAGTTTTAGTGGTCCAGTGAAGCTGTTAAGACTTTGCTAGGTCAATAGTGTAATCAGTTTGATAAAAAAGACTGCAGTTTGGTTTATAGATTAGTAAAATACATTAGCACATACACAAATTCAAGTTTTTTTTACGATTTACGAAACCTTAATTAGGACTTTAGTAATAATATCTGAGCCTAATGCAATTTTATGCTACAGTTAATAGCATGCCTGTGCAACACTTACTAAAAAAAAATTAAACAACTAACCTGGACCTTGACAATATTGAGTGCTTCTTCAAGGAGCTTTTCTTGCTCCTCTACAGGAGACGCCTGATTCGTCATTTGAGCCTGAAAAAGTATATTTTTTACATTAATGTAAGTATATCACATATGAAATAATACTCCCAAATTATTATTAATTGATTTTTATGTTTACGGAACTCTAAAACACTCACCAATCAACGTTATCCGATAAAAAATTAAATGACAATTTATCAAAACTTACATTTGACCATATATATAGGAAAGGATGACTTATTCCCGCCATGAGAGATGCGTTATAAGGCTTATGCTATGAGGACTTTCGCCACGTACCTGTGATATTGTTACGTTGTAATCAAATCGCCAGATAAGGATTTTTTTAGTTTATAAATTTTCTTTTTGTGGGTGTTTGCATAAAGTTTGACAGACTAAATAATTGTTTGATATATGACAGTTGACATTTGATAGTATTCGTCCAACAGGACATGCGAAGAAATTTATCCATACTGCCAATTCTGGAGCTTCAACTTTTGATACTTCCTTACAATTATGTATTACTAGCTGACCCGCGCAACTTCGTCTGCGCCAAGTTCGTTATTACCGGTTTCAATTATATTTTCAGAAGCGAAAGACCTTAAAAAACCTAGACCCTAACTATAGCGATACCTACCGGGTCCAATTGTGAATCCAGACTATCTTATATATCTTAAAAGATTTATTCCCGGTAGGTATCCCCTGGGTTGCTTCTTTGGCCTCACCTACGCAATAATTTTACCGCTTATAGTTTTTATTTCCCATTATCTTTTCACCAACTCCATCTGTTAAAATGGTGTGTAAAGTAAGATTTACCTCCATAAAATTTACAGTTTGATTTAACTATTTGTTTCAAACAAAATTTGTAAGGTATACATGAAATCTGTAAACTTCAACTACACCTTTCTAATAAGAGAGTTTTATAGATAATAAACATACATTTACATAATAATTACTGTTACTTATTGTGTTATGTTAAAGTTTAATTTTGGTAAAACATATACAATTAGGCAAAATATCGACAAAAGAAGAAAATATGTCTTAATGAAAATTCGACAAACGTACTATACTGTTAGGTAAAATATCATACAATACACTAAATTAGGGCCATTGAAAGAAATTTGCTCTAGAGTCCCTTCATCAAACCCAAATTCACATATTGAATTGTCCCTGATTCTGAGATAGCCTGGAGAGCACACCTCTACTGATAAATTCTTAGCCTACTCAAACTAATCAATTGTACTAAATTACAACACGAAATAAAATATATAAAAGGTTCCATATTAATAAGTATTTTAGTACCTATCTACCTGCCTAAATACAACAAATAAAAAACAAATTCCAACATCAAGGAAGATTTTTAGAAACTACCTGAAATTATTAATATAAGTAACGCATTTCAGTTAATAAGATTAAAACTGAATCCATATAAATGATTCGAATTATCCTATTGTACATCACAATCATTTTAGAAGACATAATGAGTATCCTGGGCTTCATATATACCAAAACGCTCCTTGCAAATGACTTTATTCACTGATGACCGCATGAAGATCCATTCAGTAGTTTTTGGGTTTATCGCGAACAGACTAACACACGTGGTAGGGGATTGTTATATACTATGTAATGATGTACAGCATTGGTCTAGTCACCGATTTATTATATGCATATAGATCTTCATTATTATCATTACTTATTAGAAAAACAAAGCCCCTACCGTGTCTGTCTGTTTGCGATAAACTCTAAATCTATTGAACGGATTATTATGAGTTTTTTACGAATAGATAAAGTGATTCATGATGAATGTTTTTGTATATAATTTGTATAATTTGTGCATGGTTTTTTATAATCACAGCGGGGCAACATGTGTCAGGCTCGCTAGTAAACAATAAAGTGATATTTTTTTTTATCGTTAAACACATTAAGAGTTGAGTAAGCATAAGAAAATGCCTGCCAAATAGATTAAACAACAGTTTCACTCAATTCACGCGGGCGAAGCAGCGGGTAACAACTAAGTTCTTGTAATTTAAATTCAGTCGTACAAAATTTTGTACGCACTGCGTTGTGATACACAGCAAATGCAAAATAAACCTAGTTGGCTTAGTAAATTTGTAGTCCGGTGAAGCTGTTAAGACCTTGAAGCTGTTAAGACCTTGCTGGATCAATAACGTAGTGAAATCGAGAAAAAAAAATAGAAAATGATTCACGTATGTATGGAAGAAATTTGGTTAAAACGAATCTAGCGCCATCTATTATGGAGTAACATCAATAATTTCGTTTTGTTTGAAGTACGAATGATCGTTGAATCAATTGGATATTGTTAATTAAAAAAGTACTAAAATCAACTACTGGAAGGGTAACGTCAGGAAGACGTAAATTTGGGATCACATTTATGTTTCATGGGAAAAAAACACATAATAAGAAATCTGGATAGGGACACCGTAATCACCTAGAAGCATAAAATCTACTTTAAGACCTATTCACATACATACCAAATATACCTTAAAAAAATTAAAAAAATGGTCTAGCCATTTTAGAGGAATTCGAACACTAATACGGAAGATAAAAATGTGCATGAAACCTATTTAAATTGATAATTATTAATACTGTATACGTCTAAAAGCTTTAAAATTGCATGTCACCCTTTTCTAGAACATATAATGAGTATAGTGGGCTATCCTGAAAAAATAGATATATGCCCTCACAGACTTTTTTTGTAGATCTACATTGTCTCTGTTGTGTCATTATTTTCACCTGGCTGAAAACAAAAAGAAAAATGTGTCATGTCACTGTCATTATATTACGTTGTCAATACATTTTGCAATGGACGTCACTTTCTTTTATTTTAACCTATACAAACGAAAGTAAACCTTATTACATTTACCCAACATACATTGTTATATGTCAAAAGGATTGTGCAGCGTTTTCTATGAAAATTTCCAGGCGGTTTGAAATTTTTCCGACTTGTCTCACAATAATCGTTATATTTCAACCAATCTATATGAAACCTTGACAAATTTATATACTAAAACGTTCCTCATGAATTGCTTTATCCACTGTTGAAAAGCGTAGGATGATCCGTTTAGTAGTTTTTGAGATTATCGCGAACAGACAGACAGACAGACGCGGCGGGGGACTTTGTTTTATACTATGTTATGAGATATACTATGTAATGATGATGATTGAGGTATAAAGGAGAGTTATCCCACGAAGAATGTAGGTGGTGACATGACGCTAGAATCACTCTGTGACATTTAAAGAAATGTGCCTATAATTTTATAATATATTGTATTATGTACGTATCAACGGTTGCAGAAAAGACACGGCCTTTTTTTTTTAAGATTGACTTGAAGAACTTAAAATACATACGGGGTACCGTGAGATAAAATACTACAGTAGTCCCAAATTGCTACACTATTAGTGCTATTCTGACTATTTAAGGACATTTTATTTGACATTACATGATTACTGATGACTTATTGTTGCTATTTAAGCAAGTTACGGACTGTAAATTTCTGTCTTAATCGTTTTACTTTTAAACATGAACTCTGATCTTTTGTTATTGCTAGTGGTTTCTTTAAATATTAACTTTTTGATATAAATATATACTTTTTTGTTTATGTATAGTATAAAAATAAACGGCTAGTGTTTCATTATAATATTATTATTTAGGTATTGTAAGTTCAGTCTTCATAAATATTTTTGGTCGCTTTTAATAATATAATTGTAATAACGGGATTGTGCTTAATAATACTAAACAAGTTAAAGTATTATTATAGAAAACGTAAAATCGTCATTTATTTATGCTCTAGTTACAAATATCATATTATAAATATAATATAATGCGTACTGAAACCACTGTGTTCTGTGCATATATAATCAGGGCTGCCAAAAATGTTGGCTTGGTATATACCTAAGATTATTATAGTCTGTGCACATGAATACTTACTAT
>JACEII010000911.1:0-13820 GCA_014332785.1 Antheraea mylitta
ATAACCATTACTGTCGAACCAATAAACTCGATAATGCTTGGCGCCTTCCTAATTATATTTTTCGTTTCAAAATTACAAAATTTTGAATTACATATTCACTAACTAGTTCGTGACATCATTACTCATATTATAAATAATAACATAAGTTTATATAGTTGTTATTAATTCATACCTAACTACTTAACGAATTATCTTAAAATTAGCATATATGTTATCAGGGGTACAGAAAAGAACATAAAGTATCTTTCATCCAAAAATAGAGTACTGTTCTCAAGACACAAGTCAAATCTACATTAACGCTAGAGAAATCGCTGACAAAAGCTAGTGTTGATTTAAAAAAAAAAAAAAAAAAAACTGAGTAACGCTATTAGTTACGGTTTTTCATAGCTTCACCGGTCTGCTAAGGCGAGTGCTTAAGGGTTAAGCTCACAGATGCCAAAATGGTCGAACCTCGGCTTGGGCTGTTGCCTTGGATGCAACGTCAGGAATCTGTCTAAACTAAGCTAATTATGAATATAAGAATTAGTGAGGCACACATGTACACCAGCAATATACCGCATAAACTCAGACATGTATTTTATGTCTTTAAAAAAACATATATAGTTCACACGCAATAGAAGTGAAATCTTCAGAAGTAATATGATATACATATAAACGATTATCTATTCAATCGAATTCTCTCGTACGTAAATTCAAATATTACCGTACTTAAAACGTTATGTTTCTGATATAATGTCTCCTAAGTTAACACTTAAAATTGTGGTTACAATACATGTCAAAATGCCTTAAAATTGTTTTTCATTTTGTGAATAATGAATAGGTAAATTATTATAAAATTGACACTACAAAAAAATATTTGTCAGACTATAATATATTGGAGCTTTTAAATCTTCCAAAGCTGTCATAAAACTCTATCGTTAAGTTTGCATTTACACTTCATATGTTGTATGCTTTATGACAATTATTTGAACATTAATAATATTCGAGTTATATAGGTTTGGGAAGATGGCCTTACAATAAATGCTCTTCGAGGCAGTTGTAACAATTTGCTATCGATTAATTTTTAACATGTTTCTAATATTATTTTTTTTATAACTTTTGTTTTTCCTTGTTTGTCCGTTGGTGTTTTCGGTATATATTTATATTGTACTACCTGTGCCCGCGACTCCGTTTGCTTCGAACCTATTGTAAAAAAAAAACATTGACGAATAAAATCATCTGAATATATTAATTCCATGTACTTCTCTACTTTTATCTCGTACTTAAGTCGCGTCGTAATTAAAATTACAATAACTTTTGATAGAGTGCACCGATTTAAATGAAATTAAGACTAAATGTTACTCGAGAATATGCTTTATGATTTCCTTGATGAAGTTTTATCTTGAACGCAGTACTTCAGCAGTGATTCGTGTTCAGACCAACAGACAAATTGTTTGAAATGTATTTTATTACTTATTCCTAAGACGCAATTATTTTAAAAAAGTTTTTTTTTTTTCGAAATGTCTACGCAAGGTCTTAACAGCTTCACCGGACTACAATTAAAAAAAGTCTAAAAGTACAAACCCTTTATATTTTCATTTTTATTCTATATATAGATAGTATAGTTTATATTGTAATTTAACGGCGGAACAAATTCGGTTTCGATTTTAATCTGTTACACTCTATTAAGTAAGTTCATTTGAAATATGTTTTTTTGCTGTTTTGTCTTTTAGCAATTCCTATAACGTATTTAGCTTATAGTTTCAGCTTCGTTGAGTGTAAAGATGTATGAAAAATAATTAAGTAAATAAAAAATAAATAAACAAAAAGATTTGAATATCGTTATAATCACAGCTTCTATTTAATCGCCTTCCGAACATTCCCAGGACAATCGACATGACGGGTCAAGTGTTCGATAAAAATCAAAAACTTATTCATCATTACACACTACATTCGAAAATCGGTTTTAATACAGTAATTATAAGAAGGATAATAGGTTTACAAGGGCCGGAATCCTTAGATTTATCCTTGCTTAGGTCGTGACTGTCGGGCATATTTGTGTGGTGAAGAATTTTCGTCTCTATTTGCGTGTGGTTAAAGCTCATTTTTTATTGTATTACTATTGGAGTTAAAGAAGCCAGGTCGACGGATGAGGGTAGATTCCGACAAAAAGCCGGTCAGACCGGTTGCCGGTCGGTTCGCGGGGACCATTTCGGAAAGTCATTCGATTTAGCGTATCAACGTTCAATTATTTTTTTTTTGTTCATTGTACGTTCATTGCGTGTTTGGAATATTTCATAGAACATAATATATCCTACGATTCTGTAAATATTCCATTACTGGACAGTGGTCTGTGGTCCTTCTGCAAAGATATTAATCGCCTTGATAGATAAATAAAAATCCGATTTTTTTATCACTTTTGCTTCCTATCGTGAATTAGGTGGAATCCGAACTCGAGAAATGTTCTTATAGTATCACCATATGTGGAAATAACAATTAAAAATTCAAAATCTTTCCCCAAGCAACTGTATGGTCCGGCAGTTGCATTTCCTTTTGACGTGACAACGTCTTATAAATTGGTTTGCCGGGTGACACTTCAAGAAACTGCGTTACGCTCCGCTCACGTTATGCGCTAACAATGAGAGCGAGTGAGAGGCACGCGTCCCTTCCACTCGGGCATGGTTAGCCCGCCTAAGAGCGAGAGAGACTACTATACGAATGAATATTCACATTAAAATTATTTTACCACTCAAAGTCGTTGTCACGTAAAACTTTCGCCCGTATACCGACTTTACAGGCAACCAATTTTTTAGAGCCAGTCCGCTGCCTAAGTTTAGCGTATTTACAATCTTAGGCAACATAGTCTTTTAACATAAGTATATAGCTGAATTGCCGGATTGTAAGTTTAAGTGGCATACCCGCGTAAACACAGATAACACCGCCGTGGTCTGGGGGTAAATTTCGCTCCTGTACGCCAGATTATGCCCCCCCCCCCCCCCCCCCGGCAGCGGCTCAAACATAGGTCCGTTCCCTCGGCGTGGAGCCCTTGAGTACGCTGTTCACGCGATACAGTGACACAAAACCTTACATCACTGCTACAACATCACCTAAACACACGTGCGCGCCTACACGCTTACACGCTGTTTTTCTTTTTCAGAGAAATTAACGACTAAGAGTTCTACACTTATTTTTCCTTATCCTATAAATTTTGAGGAATTTTTTCGACACAAAATTCATATAGGAGTTGTTGAAGCACGCATGCTTGGTACACATGCATGTTTCAATAACTCATATACGTATATCTAGATAGCTTAGCTTAGGTTATCTCAGATCAAGTCGCGATTTTTGCACAAAACAGGCGATAGCCCAAGCCGAGGTGAGCCGTGCACCCTTGAGTTAGTCACCCAAACATCCCAAATCGGCTGAGTGCCTTTAGCGCTCACCTCAATAGTTCGGTGAAGCTGTCAAGACCATTCAAGGTCAACAGCGTTTTCATAAAGAAAAAAAAAAGTTTAAGCACCAAGTCAAGTGAGCTTTACCGTCAAAGGGCTAATATAGAGTGGATCAATATGTGAACGTTGGTGATGTCTAGAATTGACTCCTCTATGTAAGTCCACCAAAAACTATCGTATCATGTATAATCTACCTATATATATATATATATATATATATAGATTGCTCCGCTCCTATTGGTCTTAGCGTGATGATATCCTAAAGCTTTCCTCGATAAATGAGCTATTTAAAATCGAATTTTTTTCTCAAATCGGGCCAATGGTTCCTGAGATTAGCGCGTTTCCATACAAACAAACAAAAAACAAACTCTTCAGCTTTATATATTAGTATAGATTACATATTAAGAAGGCATTATTATTCCAAGTCTATTATAACTTACAAAGTAGAAAAATACGTTATGACAGAATAATAATCGCAATGTTTGATTGAAACATATAACTATTCAGTAATCTACCATAACTCGTTCCAAAATCTTTAACATAACTCTGCGTGATTCAATATCAAATTAGTTTTATTTCATTGAATCTTTGTTTTTATAACAAACCCGAGTAACTGAGTCACCAGTTCCGGGCCGTGGTTGGTTTCCTGGAAGTTTTCCTTGACTTTCAAATGAATAACAGATTTATGTGTAACTAAGATTTTACTATATTTTAACAAATGTGACCATAAATTTGGATATTTTGTGGGATTTAATTTTTATGATCAAACTAGTTTATGTTTGTGACATTACTCGTTTAAATTATTATCTGTTTATAAGAGGTTCTTTTTCAAAAGTTTTTTTATATCATAGGAAGCAGGCGAACAGGTGGGTCACCTGATTTTAATTGATCACCACCGTCAATAGACACTTGCAAGAGTGTCGCAAGAGCATTGCCAGCCTGTGTTGAGGGGGGGGGGGGAAGAATGGGAAAAGGAGAGGGGGAAGGTGAGTGGAGGTGGGCCTCCGGCGCTTTCATTGACCGAACGAAACGCAACAATGCAACTACTATTACTTCACGTCAGTTTTTTGTGAGAGAGTGGTACTACCCCGGGTGAGTCGACCGATTCATACTGAAGCCAGTAATAGCTTCAGCGTGGCTCTACCACCTTCAAAAAGATTATTATTAAGGTATATCAGTATTCAGATTAAGCATAGATTCATCGTAACTCATATTAAAAATGCGATTTTAAGCTTGTTTGTTTGTTCCTCCTGAAATTGTGTATACATGATGTGAAAAGATAGACTGTTCTCGAGGTAAAGACTAAATATATACATTACAATGAGCGAAGCCGCAAGCAAAAGCTAATCATTTATCTATACTAATATTATAAAGAGGTAAAGTTTGTGACGTTGTAGTACGTAATCCCTGGAACTTCTTTTCAGATTTCAGTGTTAGAGAGCTCATTTATCGAGGAAGGCTATATGCTATATATCATCTCGCTAAGACCAATAAGAGTGGAGAACCAATGAAGAATATTTCGACGTCAAGGTTTTCTTTCCTTTTGAGAGCCTACGCTCGTTCAGTAAGTGAGTATATTGGTCATATTACCAACAACAATTATGAATTCTTATCAATATGTAATGATATAATAACTGAGCCACCAGCTGAGAAAGAATTTTTATAATTGGATAAGTAATTCCAAAAATTATCGTCTACAAACATATCCACAATTATTACCTCCTTATAGTATGTAAGTGCTCGGTGCTGGTGTTGGTATTTACGTAAACAAAATTAAAAGATAAAATCTTTTTGCTCACTACCTCTTACGTCACTCTGAAGTCAGTTTGCACTGTGGGTGACCTTCGTTAGTTCATTACCAAGGTGTGATTACCAACTTGCGAGTCCTGTCACTGGGACAGTGTGAATGCTTGCAGAGTAGGTTTGGAACGTTTTCCGCAACCGAATGCACCAGGGCCGTAACCAGTAACTCATTTTTAGTTTCTCTTCTCTACAACCACCATAATCGTTATTTTATAGCGAGATCTTAACCTATCATGGATTTTATATTGTATCAATGATCTTTTGTAATTGAACTCTGTATTATTGGTGGCGTTTAACGTAATACAGTTCGATTATTGCGTACCAGTGAGATGCCATAAGAACCACATGGATAGTTTTAACAAGAGTTTTTGGTGGGAGCTTAGTTTGTCATCATGAGGAGTTTGTATTTTATCCATAATCTTGTGTCATTTGACTGTATATTTTGTAATACTGATGGTGTTTTACGTATAATTCGGTTAGTTTTGCACAAGTGAAGTGAATGAGAAATATCAGGGAGCATGAATTTTAGATGTCATAAAAACTCCATGTTCTAAAAAAGAGGCCACCATCTTGTTAGAACAAAAAATAAATTATTAGTAAAAAGTTGTAATATAATCTACTCGACAGCTTTATAATATTAGTATAGATAATAACTTATTTTTGTTTTCTCTTCGTGTATGTCTTAACAATAACTCCCTTACACTCTAGACTTTTGACTAAAATACTAACGAATAACAAATCTTACCAAAACTACATGCTAAAGATATATATTCAGTCATTGATAAATTCATGACATTTACGTTTACGTGGGGGAAATGACTCCTCTGTACTAATCCAAGTACGTCACTGGATTATACGGTTGAACGTTATTTTGTTCAAGGATTATAACTACAATTTTAATTTTATATATAACGCAATTCAATAATCAATTACATGTTTTTTAATTGTCACCATAAATAACAATCGAGTATTTAATGTACTTTTATCATTTCAGAACCGTGGCAGCACAGATTTGGCTAATTATTTTTTTGTTGTGTAACTAAATATCAGAACACGGTTTGTGCATAAGAAAATGAATGACAAATCTTACAAGTGAAAAATAAAGAAGAGCGTAGGTGAGAAAGAAAACAATAGAGAGATCTTCGAAAATATTGATAGAATTGACGGATTGACGCTCAGTTGTTTAGTTGCTTTTTTATATCATAGGAGGCAAACGAACAGCTGGGTCACCTAATGTTAAGTGATCACCACTGTCCATAGACACTTGAAACACCAGGGGAGTTGCAAGTGGGTTGCCAGACTCTGTTGGGGAAGAGGAAGGGAAAAGGATAAGGGAAAGATGAGGTGCTATTTTATAAGTAAGATTTGGTTTCATTTTCTTCGGTATTGCACCCATGCCAAGCCGGGCCCGGCACCTAGTGTTGTTAATGTATGTATATTTTAAATTGATAAACTACAACATGAACAATCATCATAAAGTTAGGCGCATCTAAACTGTTTTCAAGAAGAATGTGTATATTTTTTTATTGAAACACGGCAAAGTGACTGCACTATGTCTGATGATAAGAACAGCACATACCAAGAAGAACGGCTATCACAAAGACACAGATCAGTCGCCGCTGTCATAGCGGCCTGCGTGAATGTCTCTTCACGTTACCTTTGAAGGACCCTATATTATAGAATTATTATTAATTGTTTTTTATATTGTAATTTTACGTGGACGATGTTGCGAGTAATCGTTGATAAACTATAAAAAACTAGCCTCTGCCGGCGACTTCGTTCGCGTGGAATAGTTTATTTGGTCTAACTAACACGCAGCGGAGGCTCTCAAAAGGAAAAACAAAAACGTTTTTCAAACATTCTTCATTGGTGTTCCGCTCCCATTGATCTTAGCCTGATGATATATAGCCTGTAACTTTGCTCGTTAAAGGAGCTATATAACATTGAACGAATTTTTGAAATCTGACCAGTAGTTCCTGAGATTACCCCCTACAACGTTACAAACTCACAAACTTTACCTCTTTATAATATAGATAACCACATTTAGCTTTCAAAATTCCGTCCGTTCGTTTATAAACACACTGTTTGTAACCTTGCTATTTGCACATTCAACGTATAATATTAAATATCATACTTTCGTACAGACGAAAAAAAATATATATTAAAAAAACAGAACCTTTGGCAATCGTATACGATTCAAATTTATTCTAATCGTAGCCTTTATAAATATTAAGTAATTATTATACATAAATAAACGGAAAAAAGTAACACAAATAACCCATTACCGTACGACATTATTATTATAATAATATAATGTGTATGCGAATAAAAGATATATCGCAGATAACAACAAGATCACGTCAGGCTTGTTTGTTGTTGCTGTAGGTCGTGGACAAGGTGAGTGGCTTTACTGGATAGATTTGGGCCGTTCTACGTGTTTCAAAGAAATTATGTATATCAAATCTTAACAGATTGCATCAGAGATGCCGTAATTTATACATACAAACTAACATATTGTCAGACTTTACGAAATTATTCCGTTACACAATAACATAACGTTGAGATCTTTATAACTCTACGGCAAAAAACTGATGGTAATCACTTTCGCATACAAAATTAAGGGCGACCATCGACAGATCTACGAATTATAATATAGGGGAGACCGGGGATAGTTGACTATAAAGGTAAAATAACTATTAAGAAAAGGTGGAGATACTTGAAAGTATTAGTTATCTGATTAGGCGCGAAAACCCGTTGTATTGTCTCACTCAGTCATACGGCATCATGTACTCACATCATCTGGGACCAGGAACAGAATATCGAACAACAGTACAGGTAACTAAGTATTTTTAGCGTATAATATTTTGTAATAATGACTACATATAACGTTGTTATTTGTTTTAAAGTAATTTAATGTAAAAGTTTAATGGTGTTATTACCAAAAAATTAAATACGTATTAAATATATGCTTTAAAAAGTTTCGTACTAAATGCACCACGCTCTCCCGAGGCAAATTCGCGTTATCCTTTGTTCGCAAATCTAACCTAACCTAACTAAAGCGAGACAAAAGAGCAAGATGGCGAACATTCAGCGACCGCGTTGCATTTAAAACGTAACCTTTAAAGCAAGTATTCAATACGTATTTAACTTTTTTGTAATAACACAAATAATAAAATCTTTTACTACATAGCATCTATTGTTATTTCGCCGCAGCTTTAAGGTTATGAGACGTAGCTCAAATTATAAAACAATGCGGGGTTATTTAGCATTTTAATGGGGTTGGAAAGTCTATTTGAAACTTGTTGATATAAAACGCTGTGGACATAGACAAAGGCTGGCCGTCGGTTGAGGAAGTACATCTAAAAACATATTCGATAAAGCATAGCAACAAGTTATTTGTAACAAAAACTATCAATCCTGTCTCAATCGACTCAGGACAACGCTGGCTATATAAAAAATAGAGAAATATTTAGAGTTAAGGAAGAGCTCGCGCACAATTACTTTTTGTGATTATTGACCTTCTTCTTTGTGAATTATCTATGGACTATTTACTTCTTAGGTCAACTTAACCCTACTGAAAAGTCACCCAACCCCGGACACGGGGTAGATTGACTGATTTTTGGTATTTGATATTTTATGAGATCAATCCTGTGCACCATATTATAATCTATTGTGATTTTGTTTTCATCTATCGTCCAAACTTAATACTGTACATATCCGTTTTACGATAGTATATATTAAAATAACCACCCAACCATCCCCGGTCTCCCCTAATAATTTATGTAAATAACATTACAAAGGTCTGCCGGTATGCGCACATCTCCCATAAACTACTTAATAGTTAATAGGCACTATAATACTTATCTACGAGTATTACGACAAATAAAGGTCTGTGTTTTGCCATTTTGTTTATCTACTTAAAAAAAGGAGGAGGTTTTCAATTAGACTGTATTTTTTTCACCTCAGAACTTTGGACTGGGTGAACCGATTTTGATGATTCTTTTTTTATTTCAAAGCTGACCGCACCTGAAAGCTTTGACTTCCAATACATATCTAGGTAGCGGAAATATTCATATATTTTTTTTATTTGATTAATCTAATAAACTATTTATTTTCCGCTTTTTATTGCCTTATTGGTTTTTGATTGATATTGAAGTCGATTAATTTTTTTATTCTATGCTATTTATTTTATTACCATTATTTTATTCGCTACTAGCCACTGTCCGCGACTTCGTTCGCGTTCTCAATAGGAAAAAACATCCCGATTTTGAATCATTTTTCACCTGTGCTCCGCTCCTATTTGTCTTAGCGTGATGATAACCATTCTCGATGAATGAGCTATATAACACTGAAAGAATGATTCAAATCGGACCAGTAGTTCCTCAGATTACCCCCTACAACGTCACAACATCACAACGTCACAAACTCACAACATCACAAACTTTACCTCTTTATAATATTAATATAGATGAAGTCATCTTAATTTTTTCTTCAATAACGAAAATGTTAGTTTTTCAAAACACTCTGTCTTGCTCGTAGCCCGGTGAAGCCTACCAGGTAAATAGCGTAGTCAGTTCGAAAAAATAAAACAAAACACTTTTTTTTTGGCACAAAATATCATCCAACCACCATTAACTAATATGGCTTAGCAATATATATCAATGATGTAAGTAAGTACATATTCTCAATAAAATTCAAAAACATATCTTTAGTTGTAGTATCTATTTTAAGATTTGTATATAGGAATAAAACGGAAAATCCAATTAAACAGAAAAACCTGTTAAGTAAAAAAACAAATTGCCGCATAAATGGGTTTCCTTATACCATATAGTTTTATTACAAATATAGTAAGTAGATACTTTTAACTATGTATACCTTATAAGCAAACATACACGTCGAAAAACTATAGCTGACTTGTTCATTAAAGTCACAGCGATGCATTTTTAATATACAGTATGTTGCAAAAATCAGTTTATTTTTAATTAGCAGGCTTGGCGGACTTTATCTCGCCCTGGTAATAAAAATATCCTTGACAAATTATATACCTAAATCTGCCTCATGAATCCCTTTTTCTACTGAAAACAGCATGTATATCCGTTCAGTAGTTCTTAAGTTCACAGTGAACAGATAGACAGACGGACGTGGCAGAGGATTTTGTTTTATGTAGTCATTGTTATAATAATACACGTATTATGGGTGTGCGAATATCGTTCCATTCGAATATTAAAATTCGATTCGAAATGCGAATTGAATTTTCGAATTATTCGAAGTTTAATAATAATTAAAATTTCAAAACATTTCAAATAATTTGAAAAACTAAAAAAAATGCAAATAATATAAAAATTCCGAAAAAATTAGAATAATCCGAATTTTTTCTAATCATTCTGGAACTTTCGAAGAATTCGAATTTAAGAACTATTAGATTCGTGTTTCGAATCGTATATTAATATTCGATCCGTAACGAATAATTCGTAAGTTCGAATTATTCGCACACCTCTAACACATATCGATTGACTGTTGGTTAGATTTATACATATTATAAAGAGAGATGTTGTATATCTAGCAATTAGCAAACACAAAACATTATCAGTATTTATCACACTAATAAGCTCAGTCGTGTGAGAGAGAGAGACAGGGGTATTTTTCATATAACGCATGCCGAATTATGCTGTGTGTTCATTGATAGACACTACTTTTTCTTATTCAACGAATTACTTCACGATTGACCCTAAAATATGTACAAAAAATTGAATTTTTGAAGCCAATATTTTGATTTCTCTGTTATCCATTTAGTCCCTAGGACTCTCTCCAAATCTCCTGTAACTCGGCGACCAGTAATTGGTGACTCACTACAAGTGTATGTAGAAACCCATAGAAGTGTGGATTTCCCAGAGTTTGAAATCGCGAATACGTCGCAGGCTGGCGTGCTCATTATGCCCATACTTTCCTTGGGGAATAGACCTATGGGGTCTCTTACAGGCTGGTTATTATTACAAAAAGGTATCAAAGAAGCCCTTCAATATTCATTTTACGTAAACACCCGATGATAGTTTTACGTCACATACATTTCACTAATGTCATATTGATGTAACTGGGACACACATATGATCTGTGTGTAATATCGAAATCAGGAAAGTGATGATATTATTTCGCACGTTCTCCAATCATATATTTATTTTACGAGCTTCGTGTTATGAAATTTGACCGTGCGACAAAGAATTACATTAATCGCGAAGGTAACCCACCGCATTACTATTCTAATATCATAATGTCCGAAATGTTTTTTTATAGATTTTCTAGTTTGTTCGTCGTTCGTTTCTAGTTAGTGTAGGTCGTGGACAAGGTGATTCAGTATTTCTGATGTTGTAAATGCGAAAGTTTGTCATTTTTGTTTCCATGAACTATTGATTAAAAAAACATTGCTTGTATCAGCGGGACCACGCGGAGGAAGTAGAACTTCTTTTGCTTATATATATTATATTATATATATAACAATGTTCATAAACTATATGCTATAGGAAGGTCCTTAGTGTAAGAAATAAGAAAGAAAATACATTTATTGTAGCAAATACGCGATTAATAAGATAGGGAAAAATATAGTGTTACAAAGATATGTATAACCTAAAATAAATAATATATATAAATAAAAAAGAATGTGGTGTCGTGGGACACCAGGTAAGAACGAAGTTCTTTCGGCTAATGTAGAATCGACACAATTTGCAAAAAAAATAATCGTGCTCAATTTTATGTAATCGTAATTCAAATTATCAATTAAAATAATAAAATATGTCTCTTTATTTTTGTTTGACAACATAAAATTAAATAGAAATAGAAATAATTACAAAAAAAAGAGAAAGAGAAAAGTATTATACACTACTCGCTTGTGTATACAACTGTCGTGCCTGTGCACGTCTCATTTAACGGTTTTATTCCACGCACTTTTCGTTACGGTTTTACTATCACATGTTTTTCAGATCGGTCGCGCATCACAATCCCTGTCTCCTCCAAGCCTGCCGTAAGGAACTTCGTTCCAAAAAATGACACATTACAAAATATTAAAATTATGCCATGGTTATTGTTGTTTTATAAGAAGTTAGTATTGTTGTTTGGTACGCGAGGGCGACTCCTGTTGCCCCCCCCCTCCCTCGCGCCTTTCCTTCCTCAATGAACAAAACAAAAGGGCTTACTGTCCGTTTTGTTATCGAAAATTCCGAGCCCCTCACAGCTTTCGGCACCGGTCTTGCACCTAGATTTGTAGCTATACTTTTGAAAGTCTTAGAGCAAACTTTAACTTAGGTGTTCTTTGGTGTTTATTAGTATTTGTTTTGATATTATAATTTTATATGTTAAATATGACCATGAGATATCATATTCTAGCATAATGTTTAACCATTCATCTGGATTACACTAGAGTAGTCTTCTACAATTTAATCTAGTGAACATGACAATCTCATCTGACGTTACAAGACAATGTGGTCTAAGACAAGGTAAAGAAGCTAAACCTAGAGAGGAACTGACTCTGAAGCTGCTGGAACACACGAGCAGGTGCTTGGCTACAGACCTTCAATTTGATGATGGGAGAATAAAAAAAACCACCATGGAATGACTACATATTCACTAAACATATGGACCTACAAGCTTTAATGTTTTTTTTTTTATGTCATAGGACAACATATAACAGGTAGGTCACTTGATATTAAGTAATCACCGTCCTCCATAGACACTAACAATTCCAGGGGAGCCGCAAGTGCAGTTCCAGCCCGTGTATGAGAAGGGAGAGAGAGAGGAAAGGGCAGGTCCTCCGAACGAAATGCAAGAATATAAGCATTAGTACTTCAAGTCGGTTTTCTATAAGATGGTTGTACTAGCTCGGGCGAGCCGACCCATTCATGCTGAAACAAGTTATAGCGTCAGCGTTGCTTTACCACCTATCAAAAGTGAATTATACGTTCACAAAAGTAGCATTATCATCGATTATTATAATTGGTGTATTTTGCGGACCGATTCGCGGTCAATTTCGGGATACTATTTAAAACTTCCAATTTATATCTTATCGTTGCGATATTTGGTAGACAAAATTTGTCACAACAGATATTAAATTATTAATAATTTATTATTAATTAGCATAAACTTTTCTGATCTAAGACTAACTAATTATTAAGTATATTGGCCTTAATAGTGCCGTAATCAAGGCTAACAGCCATATTATTTATTATTAAATATGAATGATATTTTAGGTGGGAGAATATTCGTACTGACTTAGCAGCTAAGAATTTATCCCATCAATATGTTCACTTAACGATGTTACTGTATCGATTGGTATCGATATATTAGTTCTAGTAAGGCTTCAAGTACAGTTACGACGGTATAAAGAAGCCTGAACATCAATTTGAGAGTGGTATTAATACTTAGTAATAAAATAAAAACTACATTTATTGCAGAATTCTAACTCGGGTCGATTGGTGTGGTAACCATGTAAAGCTTGCTGCTACCAATGCATCAAATTTTTCTATGCGTTGTGTATATCTTACGACCGGGGATCTATATAGCAACGGGTCTTTAATCTGTAATGATAGAAACAATAAT
>JACEII010000912.1:0-12501 GCA_014332785.1 Antheraea mylitta
TATATAATCAAGGTCGAGGAGATAATTACTACCGTGGTAAGGTGTTGCATCGTGGTAATACCTTTCGCTATCGTGGTGGTGTTGTAACCCAAAATAATAAAAACGAGGATTTTATGCAGCCCCAATCAACTTATGCAGCAAGAGGACACAATCGGGGAGATTACCAGCAGCGAGGCCACTCAAGGTCTTGGAAAAGAGGAGTTTATAGAGGTAACCGGGGATACAGAGGTGGCCAACACAACAATATGTGTTTGGTAGCCGAAAAGAAGGAAGAGAAAGAAGAAGACATTAATCTAGGTGAGTTTTTTCGGGCAACCTAATTACGTTATGACATGCGAGAGTCTAGATTATATTTGTATGTATCTTGGAAACCAAAAACTAAAATTCTTAATTGATACAGGTGCATCTATTTCTATTATTACTTCCAATTTAGTACAAAACCAGTTTAAAACTTATTACGATAAAACAATGATAAAAGGTATAGGAGGCAAAGTTCAAGCAAATAGCTTCGCGTACATCCCGCTACAGTTACAGAACGGTGTAGAATTTCGTCACAAGTTTTATCTATTCGACACCGTCCCGTGTAGAACGGATGGTATTATCGGTATAGACTTTCTGAGAAATTATAATGCAAACATAGATCTAGCAATGAATAGGCTTGCATTACAATTACATAACAAGGAATATAAAGTTGATATACAGAAGCGTCATTGTAGTAATATAGATTCGGAAAGTTATATAACTATTCCAGGTAGAAGCGAGTGAATACAATATTTAGATATAAATAAAAATATTTATAAAGATTGCGTTTTACATACTAAACAGTTAGAGGAACATTTATTTTTAGCCAGTAGCATAGTTCAACCAAAAAGAGGTAAAATTCCAATAAAAATATTAAATACAAGCGAGAATTGCATTAAAATTAATAAAAATAATTTAATTGATGTCAACAATTTAGATTATTTGGAAGATTACAATACTTATTCTTTCAGTAAAAATCTAAATGATATAAAACGCGTGAAAAGATTGTTAAGTGAACTAAAATTGTCACATCTAAGTTCTAATGATAAAAAGCAGATAGAAATTATATGCGCAAAATATGCTGATATATTTTTCGTAGAAAGCGATAAGCTTAGTATAAGCAATGTCGTGCCACAGTCCATATTTGTGAAACCTAATACGAAACCCGTATATGTGAAACCTTATCGTTTGCCACAGTCTTCTAAAGTAGAAATTAATAATCAAGTTCATAAAATGTTGAATGATGATATAATAGAGCCTGCTAATAGCGAATGGAATAGTCCAGTGCTTTTAGTTTCGAAAAAATCTGATGGAAAAAATAAATGGCGACTAGTAGTGGATTATAGAAAAGTTAATGAATCAATTCAGAACGATAACTTCCCATTACCCCTAATATTACAGAAATATTGGATTCACTTTCAGGTAGTATTTATTTTAGTCATTTAGACTTGCAACAAAGTTTTTTTCAGGTTGGCTTACAGCCCGAGAGTAGAGACATTACTAGCTTCTCAACAAGTTCAGGACAGTTTCGTATGAAACGTCTTCCAATGGGTCTTAAGATTTCACCAAGTGCATTCTCTAGGGCTATGTCTATAGCAATGTCAGGTCTTACTTTTGAAAAGTGTTTTCAGTACTGCGACGATTTAATAGTTTTCGGAAGGTCAGCAGAAATCCACAATAGAAACCTTATGGATATTTTTGAACGGCTTAGAAAAATGAACCTTAAATTAAACCCATCAAAGTGCGATTTTATGAAAACACAACTACTCTATTTAGGTCACGTAGTGTCAGCCAGAGGTGTCTTACCAGACCCAGAAAAAATTAATATATTACAGAAATATCCGATACCGAGAAACGCTGACGAGGTTAGACGATTTGTAGCTTTCTGTAATTACTATAGGAAGTTCATACCTTCATTTGCGGAGATTACAGTACCTTTAAATAAATTATGCCGAAAGAATACAAATTTTTTATGGACAGAAGAGTGTCAAAAATGTTTTGAAAATCTTAAAAATAAATTAACTAGTTCACCAATTTTGCAATATCCAGATTTTTCGAAAGAAAATAATTTTGTCCTTCAAACAGATGCATCAGGCACAGCAGTAGGGTCAGTTCTATGTAATAAAGATCTAAAACCAATAGCATACGCCAGCAGACCATTAAACAAAGCCGAAATTAATTATCCTACGATACAAAAAGAGCTTTTGGCTGTAGTTTGGAGTATAAAACATTTTAGGCCATATTTATATGGAAGAAAGTTCACTATCATGACAGATCATAAACCTCTTATCTATCTCTTTGGCATGAAAGACCCATCAACACGACTTCTAAAATTTAGATTACTTCTAGAAGAGTACGACTTCGATATTAAATACATAAAAGGTTCTGAAAACGTAATAGCGGATGCAATGAGTAGGGTGACCATCAGTTCAGATGAATTAAAATTAATGAATGACAAAATTGTGAATATAGTTATGACTAGAGCCCAAAAAGCAAGGGCAGATACACAGAGTGATAGCTCACCATCAGGAATAGGTAGCAGTAGTTCTCTTACTATACCTGCGGACCCGAGGTTTGGCCAACCAAGGATTGCAGAGATATTAAGAAAACCAACTGAAGCAGTTGAGTTAAAATTTATAAGTGAAAAAGATTTAATTAAGAAAAAGGTAGAATATGAGAAAGAATGTCTAGCTTATGTTAAAAATGAATTGAGTCTATATATTAATCTCAATTATATGTCGCATTTCTCGCGAGTCGAATTTGCGGATTTATTGAGTAATTGTTGTAATGAAATAAATATTAAAGAACTATGCATAGTAAAAGACGAGAAAAATATTAAATTTATAAAGGAATTAGTCGACGAAATAAAGAGTAGAGAAAAGTGGTCCGGTCCACACTTAAATATTCTTAGAGGAATAAAAAGAGTCTTAGAAAATGACGAAAAGACACACATCCTACATGATTATCATTTACTACCTACAAGCGGACATGCAGGTATTCGACGAATGATAAACAATATAAAAGGTAAGTACTTTTGGCCAGATATAGAGAATGATGTACGTAGCTACGTAGCAAAGTGTCAGAAGTGCCAATTAGGTAAGTATTCTAGGAATATTGTAGAGCCAATGGTCGTTACTACAACGGCAACAAGTGCGTTTCAAAAAGTATATTTAGATTTAGTGGGCCCCCTAGATAAGGATTTAGAAGGTAATGTTTATATTTTAAGTTTACAATGTGAACTAACTAAGTATGTCGAAGCATACCCATTGCAGAATAAAGATACGGTAAGCGTTGCGAAATCATTCGTAAACAATTTTATACTTAGGTACGGTTTGCCTGCAACTATCGCGACGGATCGAGGTACAGAATTCATGTCTGAAACTATGTCTCAAGTATGTAAGTTACTTCACATAGAAAAAATTAATTCCACTGCTTACCACCATCAGTCTATTGGTGCTTTAGAAAACACGCATAAACATTTAGCATCATTTTTAAGAATTCAGTGTGACGGGCATCCTGAGACTTGGAGCCAATGGTTACAGTTTTGGTGTTTCTCTTTTAATACTGCTGTCCATTCGGAAACCAAATATTCACCGTTTGAATTACTTTTTGGTAAAAACTTCAACGTACCTAGTAATTTAACAAATAATATAATAGATCCTTTATATAATCCAAATGATTACGTTCTTAATCTTAAGTATAGGCTACAAGTAGCACATAGAGAAGTAAGAAATAATTTAATATTAGGAAAAACGAATAGGAAATTAATATATGATAAAAAGTGTAATCCAATTAAATATAAGGAAGGGGATTTGATTCTAATAAAAAATGAAACGGGGAGAAAGTTAGAACAGTTGTATGATGGACCATATAAAGTGTTAGAAGAGAGTGAACCAAATGTTATAATACTAAAAGGTACAAAACCTGTAACCATACACAAAAACAGAACTAAAAAATTTGTTTCCTAAAATAACAAAAAAAAAAGAAAAAAAATTATTACTTTGTTTAATGATTATGCTAACCGTATTTAGAATCTAAGGTTACTTACTATGAAAGATAAGTGCATACTTACTGATGTTATGAACTATGAGCTCATAACATAATAACAATGTTGGTAAAGTTAATTTAAGTGATAAAATTATATTGTTTTAGGGTATTGTTTAGGTTTTAAGGGTAGTATTAGTAATGTATAATGACTATTTCTTTGTTTATTGTTTTTATATAATAACATATTATGTTTTTTATTGTATATGCTAAAAAAAAAAATGTGTATCAATTTTTTTTTTCTATATAACCCCATGGATGTGGTGGTGTGCATATGGGCACGTAGGTGCTAAGTATATAGCCGTATGTATTAGTAAGTCAGTAATTAATAGCATGTCTTATCTATCGGACGTATCATTTCGAGATCCCACCTACCACGTGACAAACAATTAGAATATCATAAAACGATTCGCACATTCACGTTTATTTATATACTTCAACTGAAAATTGAGTCCCGTTAAAATTCGTACGATTTAAGCGTATCATCACTGAATTATATTATCGCTTTAAAATAATATTCATATTATCTTATTCCACGAGTTTATATAAATGAATGTTATCTCTCACACTCATTCAGTAAGTCATCGACAAGCTAACACGATGTATCGTGTATTCGTAGCAATAGTTTTGATTAACATATTCACTACCGTCACAGCTTCGGACTGTAGGAGTTACAGTCAAAGAGCTTTAGACTTCTTGAACTCTTTATCGATGGATATAATCAAAGTGGACAACAAGCTGAAAGAGGTATGTAAGCAGTTTCCATCGGTGCTGCCGACTGAGACGATTGACAGTAGAGGCTACAGATTAGAATACACGTTGCCTGAATTCAGCGGCAATTTTGACGTGAGAATTAGACATCGAATGCTGGGGATTATAGGCCATGACCCACAACAGAAGGTCTGCGACAGGACGTACGTGGATATGCGCGCATTACCGGACTATGTCAACGGGCATGAGGCGACTTGGAACTTCCAAGACGGTATCCTGACAGTGGAAATCCCCTTTCGATTTAAACTGACCCAAGTTAAAACTTACTGCGGCTTCAGGATCGATGAGACCCTTATACACGTACGGAAAGGTTATAGTTCTATGAATTATGCCGATTACAGTTGATTAAATTGTGTATATCATTTTTTTAAATTATATGTTAATTTTTTAAGTGTTTTTTTTTTTTTATTTTAGTTCTTAAGACATTGTATTTTGTAAAATTATCGTAATAAAATGTATTTTCTATATATTAAGGTTTATTTTATTATCCATCAAAGGTATTGAATCTCACTAAAGGTCAACCTAGCATATTTAGTACTAAATATTCTGAAGTTAAGATTGCAAAGTAGTTAATCTTTTCAACGCAATATTAACTATAATAAAATAGTATTAAAATACATCAGCACTTTAAGTGAAAACTATTATTATATTTGCGTAAAAACTGTCTTTAAAATGATATATACTCAATAGTAATATTTGGCAACTAATTTTCTAGTAGATTATTAATTACATTACAAGTTTCTTTCATCATTTTAATAAAAAAACAAGATGCTGGCTGTCTTTTTAGAACTTTCTAGGAAATATTAGTGGCAAGTCAAAATCCATGCTCCGTGGTAATATTTCACATCACGTGTGCACAATAACCAAACTATATAATATAATACACCATCAATATTACGAAGTATAGAGCCAAATAAATCAAGATAATTAATAAAATATAAGATCCATTACATGATAATCTAAGATCCTGGCAAAAAACCCTTTTAAAAGTTATCAGATTTCATATTGGGATTTATCAAATAATAGAAATAACGTACATATTTGACTCCATTTTCTTTTAACAATACTGATTAGACAACCAGAGAAATACTTTATTAACGGCAGTGTTCAGAGATAGGACTACCGATACTTGTAGCTAGGGTACTTAAATATGGACTTCAATGAAATGCAAACAGGTACGTTTATATTTAAGGGGTCACTCTTAAAAGGATAAGCAAAGACATATTATTCGAAACGATACAAATTGGCATTTTTTTAAGTGTAATTTGAGCTATTGAGATCTATAATCAATAGAGAATGAAATGCGTATATGCAATTTTATTTTATCGCCAATAATTGTATATTTACCGTAAATTCTATTGCATTACTAAATCTATTTAGTTCATGAGTAGAAACAGCCAAAATGAACTCCCTGTTGTCACATATATTATCAGGTAAACTTAAATAAAGCTTGTAATCATTTTTAATAAATCGTTTTATTGAAACGATTGTACGAATTTTTACTTTTTAAGGAATCACAGCACAACACTAATTAAACACTTCACTATACTTTTCACTTATATATTTTAACTTTTAGAAAACAACAACATTACAAGCTATCGGTCGGAACCATACATTATTAAGAAAGGCTATCGAGAGCGCGATCTAATCGACTACTAGCGCCATCTCTTGACGACAATATTAAATTAGACACGATGGTGACCTTTTTCTTAAAATATTACATTCATAAAACGTATAATTCTCTTTGGTACTTTTCATGTGTAAAAATATTAATTAAAAGATTATTTTTGTCTAATCAATAATGTTTGAAGAAAACAGAGGTTTTTTTCTCGAACTTACTTCGCTATTGGCATTGCAAGGCCTTTACAGCTTCACCGGACTACTAAGGCGAGCGCTTAAGGCACTCAGCCGATTTTATTTGGGCAACTAGCTCAAGGGTGCACGGCACACCTCGGCTTGGCTATTGCCTGTTACATGCAATTCGCGACCTATCTTAGTTAACCTAGCTAATTAACTATTCATGTATATATGAGTTGTTGGAACATATATGTGTATCAAGCATACGTATCTCAAAAACTCTTAAATATATTTCTTATCGGAAAATTTCTAAAGTTTTTTCAGTTTGATAAGGGAAAAAATAAAATCCTTCTACTTTTATGTGTAAGCGTGTAAGCGTGCACGTGTGTGGGGGTGATACTTTAGTGTGTAGGATTGATGTAAATTTTTGTGTCACTGTATCGCGCAAATAATGCACTCAAGGGCTCTCGCCGAGTGATCGGGCCTAGAAAAACACAGGTAAAAATGGACGCTCTTAGCCAAAAACAGGGATGCTCTTCTCAAATATAGTGTAATATTTACCAAGACTATACATTTATCATTATTGTCATTATGTCCGCAAAAACTTAGATATGCTAGATCTAGTAAGAGCCCAACATCATTTAAATACTAAAAAAAGGCAACAAATTGGTAATTCATGGCTCAAGCTCAGTAAGTCCAAAAACAGTTTTTTAGGTAATAGTGTTAGGTTTTATAACAAAATAAAAAAAAATAGTGTGTTCAAGAGCCATGTCAAGCTGGTTTTAATATCTAAAGGCTTTTATAGGGTGGATCAATATATGAACGATTGTGACGTTTGGCAATGACGTCCCTCTTTGTGCATCCACTAAAAACGAATGTAACGATTTATATTTTGTAAGAATAAATAACATGAAGAGATAAACCAGATCGAGTTTCTTGCCGGTTCTTCTTGATGACTGCGTTGTTTTCCGAACCGGTGGTAGCTTTGACTTTAATAAGCTCCTCTCAGGACCTAAATTGAATAAAGAATATTTTGATTCTATACATTATGCTTAAAGGCCTACACATATCTAAGTCGAAGAGCTTGACCACATAATTATAAGCGTTTTCAAATATTTAAAAAGAATAGTACAATATTATATGCTGATTTGCAAGGAAAATAGACTTTTTAAACCATTTTTCGTGCATATTTTAAAGTCATATATTAATTGGACATAATATTCGAGGCCAGTATCTAAAACGTCTAAGAATCTAAGGATTCGATTAGATTAAAACATTGTAGGTTATAACAAGAGAGCAATATACCCTTTGACAATTTATACAGATACTACTCCAATTAAATTTTTCAAAAAATGTTTTATGTATAAATTTGGCCTTCTTACAGTTTTATTATAGTATAGATAGAAGATTTTATTATAGTTTAAATAGTTTGGTTATTATGCACAAGTGACATGAAATAATACCACTGACTATGGGTTTTGACTTGCCATAATAATTTCCTGGAAAGTTCCAATAAGATGGCCACCATCTACTCGACAATGGCAGTAATAATCTACTAGGAAATTAGTTGCCAAATATTACTATGGAGTCTAATCATTCTAATGTCATTGTCTACCCAAATATAATTATAGTTTATACTTCAAGTGTTGATGTATTCTAATAGTATTTTATTATAATTATGTAGTGTTGAAAAGATTAACTACTTTGCCATCTTAGTGTATAATTTCAGGAGAATATTTAGTACTAAATATGCTATGTGGTGTTTTAGGAATTTTGATCCTTATCTCAGAATATTTTAGAGAAATTCCAACAACTTTTTTTCATGGCTGAGACAACAGAAATAATAATATTTGATAATGGAGAAGTAGTGAGCAAGATATCGCAGAAATAATATTGCACGTTTATTAAAATTCCAAGATATCAATTATCTTTAAGCAAAGTTCATGATCTTTAACTATTCTTAGCATTTGTTATCTAGTTATTGTATAAAAATTGTTTTTAATCTTACTTAATGAAAATATTAATTTCTGTTATGAGTAAATTATTTTTAATTATAATAAGTTATTTTTAACAATAACTAATTCCGTCCGCTTGGAACCTAATGTGACTACCAAACTCAACTGAATGTATTAAGTTTATTTACTTATCTACTTTTCGCCTCGTACTTGTAGGTGGTAGAGCCACGCTGAAGCTATTGCTGGTTTCAGCATAAATGTGTCAGCTCATCCCGGGTAGTACCACCTGACCCAAAGAAAACCGAGTTGAAGTAACATTGCAATTACATTTCGTTTGGTCAATGAGAGCGCCAGAAGACCACCTCCCTGCTTCCTTCCCTCTTACCCGTTCTCGCAAACACAGGCTGACAATGCACTTGCGACTGGCCTGGTGTTGCAAGTGTGTATGGACGACGGTGATCACTTAACATCAGGTGAGCCGTCTGTTCGTTTGCCTCCTATGACATAAAAAAAAACTTAAATCGTGACGTCATTAAAATTTCAATAACTTTGGATTTGTTTACTCGAGGATATGCTTTATGATTTTCTTCGTGAGGTTTTATCGTGAATGCACTACTTTAGCAATGATGCGTTTTCAAAGAAACCGAAAGATATATCTAAAACTATTTTTTTTATATCATATAGGAAGCAAACGAACATGCGGGTCACCTGTTTTTAAGCGATCACCGCCGTCCATACACTAGTAACCTGAGAGGAGTCGTAAGTGCGTTGCCAGCCTGTGTTTGGGGGAATGGAGAGAAAGGGAGAGGAGAGGGAAGTGGAGGGGAGATGGGTCTCCGGCGCTTTCACTGACCGAACGAAACGCAACAATGCAAGCACTATTAGTCAACGTCGGTTTTCTGTGAGAGGGTGGTGCTACACCGGACGAGCAGACCCATTCATGCTGAAACCAATAATAGCTTCAGCGTGGCTCTACCACCTACTGAAACTGTTAAACTCTTGACGATATTACGCACTAGTCCGAATTTACGGCCAAAAAGATCGAGGACTGACTGTTCATGATAAAAATCTTTAGACAGACAGGCAACGCATACTTTAAATTGGTGTTTAAGAAGGATGGAATTCTGCATAGAAAAACCTACTAATATTATCAGTTAAGTCAAGAGTATGCATTAATTCGTTTTACTTATTTACGTAAAAACTATGTAACAGATTATGAAAATACAATTCATAAAGATATCATTCAAAATGAGCCAAAGTATAATGATAAGTATTAAGAAATTTGAAACAATATACTGGTGGAGATCTCGAGTATGTCATCCTTTTTCTGGCAAGCCGGCTGCAACCTTTGAATTTATTTTAAACACAGTATATGTCATTCGAACAACTAACGATTTTTTGTAGCTATAAATACCACACATGGAGTTAAAATTCAACTGTTTTCGCACTCCAAGGCTTATTTTACGCTCTCCAAATCGGCCTAGGCTCCTACAGTCGGTGACAGCGGTGGATGGCCAAAGCTTCTGCACTGTTATCTGAGTCTTATTTCCATGTGCGCTGGAAAAACCGTTGGACTTCCAAAAGATAATACATGATATCATAATTCATAAAAACACAGACCCATTAAAAACCCCGTCCTAAAGTAGCTAATAGCTTAGTAAAAAAAGATCCGTATAGTTGCTCACAGATAAGACTTTTGACAATTATAAAAAAATTAATGAAAACAAGAAAATAGGTGCGGACCAAGAATCTGCAGAATAAAAAAAAAAAGCAGAAAAAACCGAGCACGGTCGCTAGTTTCTTACATAACATAGACCACCACTACGAAGCGATCTATGAAAATTCATCCTTTTACAGTGTTTAAGAATTTAGTATTTCCTAAGATTTTTACGGGAACGCTACATATATAAATAAATCTTATTATCTCAACGTCTTCAGCAGATATATAGGGGTTATCGTTTCAATTCAATTCATTCAGCCGCGAACTCTGCTAGAGAGATGTACCGTCTGTTATCACTGGCAGTTATCTTGGTAGCGGCGGAAGCTTGCCGGCCTCCACCCTGCCACTGGAGTGATGGCCGACCAATTGAGAACTACTTCGAAGAAGCCGCCACAGCACTCATCAGAGCCGACAGGAGAGCCAAGGAGTACTGCAGGAGCAACACGAGGCATCGCATAAAATACCTGTTCGGTGAAAACGAATTCAAGATGGCGATAAACTGTTCCGGTTTCCAGAAGAAACACTACGACGTGAAGTCTAGGAATCGTGTGCTAATGATCAGCGCACACAACTGCGATTCAGGGGATATGTTCTCAGACATCAGAATCATTCCACAATACTTAAACGTTTACCGCTCGAAGTGGGCATACGAGAACAACGAATTCGTATTGACAGTGCCATACGTTTTTGGCAAGAGGTATGGTAGTTGGCATAAAACTTGTGACGATGTGAACGAAGCAATACTCACTGTACCTGAAGAGAAGAATGGAGAGTTTAATGAATATGAATATGATTGATTTTAAATAGTGTTATTTATATTTATTAATATAAAACTCATATTTGAAAGTATAATATATTTAAAAATAAATTCGGGCAAGAATTTTCAATCCTTCCAAAGTAGATCTATAGAATACAGGTATATACCTAGGTTTTATTCATCTCTGGAACCTTTACCGCTATCTAAACTTATTATCATTTGTAATTCCGCAGGTTTCGCTTACTCTCTTGTTTGTACTTAATGTAATTTCACATATTATATTGTATATTAAATTTAGTATTACATAACTTCCTTTGTTACTTTTAATATGTTTTTTAAATATAAGTTAAAAATATATGTATTTCCAACGGTTTTTGTAAAGGTAAGCAATTAAAATTGGAAAAAGTTTAATAAAAATGACAAGTTACTAATGATATTATAAATTGTAATTAGTTAAATAATTAATTTAAGTTTAGTATTAATTCGTAATTATTTAATAAATTTGTAATACTATATTATCTTGTATTTTTCTTCTGTTTTCACTAAATATTTTGATACAAATCCAAAATATATATAATTTTACACATTCCTAGAATATATTATTACATCAATAAACCTTTTTTTTTAAACAAACTCTTTTTATAATTCTCCATCTCGCCATTTTTTCTCACACAGTTATATTATTTGTTGTGATTATTTTTGTAATAATAAATATTTGGTTTATAGCAACATAGATATTATAGAATTCCATGTACACAAATTTTCAATCACTCAATACAGTAATTGATATGTTAAAACAACATCCAACAAAAAAAAAACTGGTCAGTCCTATTTCACCATATTTGGAACCATTATTCCCCCTAACTACAACAGTGCCATCTAAATTTGATACATTGTCAGTAATAGTGGTTAATATATTAATTAGCAATTATTATATACGTGAATTTCAGGTATAATTTTATTCGTCATTACCATATAAACAATAAATTTGCTATAATTTTAGCGTATAAAAACAGTATGGTAAGGATGTCGATCGATTTTATAAAAGTTGTTCAAGTAAGCGTCATCTATCTGACAAATGTAAAACTTCCGTAAACGAGAATAAGTTAACTTCTTTGTTGTATAGATGTCACTATTTCAAGTTTTTTTCTTGAGACTTGGTTCGCACCTTTTTTCAGATTTCGTTTATTATATTAGTTATGTCGAAAATCGTTACAATGGATAACAACTGCAAAAATTTTAACTATTTTAAATTTGTTTTTTAAATGAGATTATTGCCTTTGTGGCAGCTTCATTGCTATCTTTTAAGGCCATTTTTAAGCTGTAATCCACAATGTCTCACGCCGCGCCGAAACGTTTTTTTTTTTTTTTTTTTAATTTTTATTACCTTTGACCCAGCCAGGTCTTAACAGCTTCACCGGACTACTAAGGCGAGC
>JACEII010000915.1:0-12489 GCA_014332785.1 Antheraea mylitta
TAAATTTTTGTCGGTTGTCTGTCTGTCTGTGTGTTTGTTCCGGGTAATAAACGCGGTATCGCCATCTAGTATACCTCGCAACAACTCCAAACATCCCACCCCTATTCCAGTCGTGCACAGTTGGTCGCCGCAACATTCTTCTCGCAACGTCCATCGCGCCGACGTGACTTGCTATATTTTCGCTTTTTCGTTTCGCTTCCCGAGCTCTTTACTATATTGATAAATGCTTGCATTGTTTCGTTTCGTTCGGTCAGTGAGAGAGCCGGAGACCCACCTACCCTGCGCCTTCCCCTTCCTCCTTCCCTTTCTGCCCCTCCCCCACCCACCTCCCAAATACAGGTTGGTCAACGCACTTGCTACTCCCCTGGTGTTACAAGTATCTATGGACGGTGGTGATCACTTAACATCAGGTGACCCATCTGTTCGTTTGCCTCCTATGATATAAAAAAAAAAAAAATTAGGAAATACTTTTGCGCATGTCAAATCCTTTAATAATTAGCTTCCCGCAACCGCACGATGGAGATGTTGGTTCTGTATACCGAACTTTGTAGTGATCGTAGTGAAAACGTAGTATGTTGCTGGAGGTGGTTGTTGCTGGAGGTGGTTGTTGCTGGAGGTGGTTTGGGCGCCTGTACGCGGTCGTAGAAAAGAATACACTGCACGAGAAACCAGGTCAGTGCACGACTTCCCGCTTCCTTTCCTTCTCTTTTCCCCTCGTCACTGTGACGACGAATTACGCGCCGGTGTTCGGTGCTTGCGTCTCCAAAACGATTGGACCGATTTTGACGGGAATTTCATTGGCAGATTGCTAAAATTACAGCGGTTTACTTAGGCTACTCTAAATTAGACTAGCTGGTAACCGTGGCTTTGTCTGCAATGCTATCTCCAAAACGGTTGACCGATTTTCACAGGATTTTCATCGGCAGATAGCGGACATGGTAACAAGTTGTTAAGTCTATTTTAATTTAGACTAGCTGTTAACCGTGGCTTCGCCTGTAGTGCTATCTCCAAAACGGTAAGACCGATCTTCACGAGACTTCCAGTGACAGATAGCTTACCTTATAAAAAGAAATTTAAACACTTATAATTTATACTAGCTGTCAACCGTGGCTTCGTACACAGTGCTATCTCCAAAACGGTTAGACCTATTTTCTCAGGATTTTCACTGGCAGGCAGCGGTCCTTATAAAAAGTAATTTAATTTATTTTAATTTAGATTGTTAACAGTGACTTCGCCCGCTGTTCAATCACCATAACGGTAGGACCGACTTTCACGGGACTTTCACTGGCAGATAGCGAACCACATAAAAAGTAATTAAGCTGTTACCTGCGACTTTGTCTACATGAAATTTAGCAAGATTTCAACTCATTCTTTATTTTAATCATCATATTATTATTTACAATTCGACATGATGATTATTAGTAACTTTGAAAAGGTCTTTCTAATAAGATCTTATACCATAAATGTATTACCTACGTAAAAAGTTCCATAATACAATTTTTTGCGGGACAGACAAGCCTTTATTTTTTGTATAGTCACAAAATCGCATTTAAAATTACAATGTATAACAAATGTAATGTAAAACGTTATAATAATATATTAAGTTATTGTTTCATTAGTTTCTTACATAGTGTAGGTGAGCACTAAGGTGGTTATATGATAGGTTGCCACCGTAGCCGGACCTGAGGGGATGTAGTCGGGGGGCTCATCCCCTCATTTCACAGGTCCGGCGGACGAGGGGAAGCAGCTGGTGTGTACCCAGCTGCCTCTCTATAGGTAAGCCCGGCGGCCACCTGCCTGGCGGAGCGTTGGGACGGCTATCTAAGGGGAATAGCTTAGAACGATCCCTTGCCGCCCCAACACTACGGTCGGTCGGTACACCTTGGGGTTTTAGTCCGTGCGAGTCGGACATAACCCACCCTCTCCCCCGGGAGGGTGGGTATCCATAAGGGATTTCCTCACGAAAAAAAAAAAGTTATATGATGGGTTAAAATTCAAAATGAATTGATGGTAAACCTCATTAGGCACGCTGTTAGTATTTATATATCTAATCTATTTATCTATTTAATACCTTTAAACGAGCAGTTTTTGTAAATTTGTATATATTCAGAATCTCGGAAACAGCTTCATCTATTTCCATGAAACTTAGTATGTAGGTAGTTTCGGGGACGATAAATCGATCTAGCTAGATTTTATTTATAGAAACTATTTTTAATTGAGTTTTTAGGCAATGAAAAAGCAATTACAATATAAAGGTAGTAAAGTTCGTGACGTTGTGGGGGGTAATCTCAGGAACTACTGGTCCGATTTGATTAATTCTTTCAGTGTTATATAGCTCATTTATCGAAGAAGGTTATAGGCTACATTTTAATCAAGGCCAATAGGAGCTGAGTACAGATGAAAAATATTTCTTCCTCTTGAGAGCTTCCGCTGCGTGTTAGCGTTAGCCCAAACTATTACTACACGGACAAAGTCGCGGGCAGGGGCTAGTATACATATTAATTGATATAATAAGGTGTTAATTACAATTAATGCTCAGAAGAGTTATGTTAACCACACATGTAAATCAAATATATACTTTGCTTTTGCTTCTTTTTGTGTTTTATTTATTACCGGCGTTATTACAAAAAAGTTAAATACTTGGTTTAAAAAAGGTTTCATACGAAATGCACCGCGCTCGCCCGAATCAAGATCGCGTTATCCTTTTTTCGCAAGTGTAACCTAACCTAACCAAAGCGAGACAAAAGAACCAGGCGGTGAATATTCAGCGGGAGATCTTTTTAAAACAAGCGTTCAAAACGTGTTTAACTTTTTTGTAATAACAGCGTAAGTACATGTCTACTATACCAACGTGATTGACGACGTGGTTAGTAGTAGGTTCATTCATCGGGTCGTGGACGCTCCGGTGCAGTACATTGTTTTTTCCATGCTAGGAGGCGAACAAACAGGCGTGTTGCCTGATGTTTAGTGATCACTGCCATCCCTAGACACTAACAACACCAATGGAGTCGCTTTTTAATGTGAAACATCTATAGGCGCGGGTAAACCTGATTGTTGGCGTGACGATGCAAAACACAGTATGCACTATAAACGAAATACTTAAAAACATTTGCAACCCTATTTGTATAAACATAAGTTTCGAACTGTTTTGTAAACTGAAAAAAGTTATAGCGTTTTCAAATTATGATCCGCACCCTACTTTGAGATATAAAAATTGTGTTAATGGGGTTCGATTACAAATTATCTCTAGACGTTTCTACCATTTTTATTTTTTCTTTTACTTCAAACCCGAACCGGAGTGTAAGTAGAATTTCTTCGAGAAACTCGTAAACATTTTTAAGTGCTACTATACTACATACTATCGAATGGTATCATCATAATATATATATATATATATATTTTAAAGTGGGGTGCCAAGTTCACATAGCTTTCTGTGACGTCTCACTTTTTTCTTCTGTTTTTTGTAACTAATGAACCGTAGAGAATTGAACGCTCTACAAAAAAGATCTGATATCATTTTTCGAAGAATGACTCATTCAAAAGCTATTCAAGGTCGAACTTATTTCAATTATTCAAATACGACTGTTGCAATATACTTTCAATAAATATTTTTTTATACAAACGAACCTAACGATTCGATTTCTAGCCATCAAGAAGTTTCATAACACTTTTTTGAAGTACATCATCAGATCATTTTATTCAGTCCTAAAATAAGGTCTCGCTGCTGGTAGCAACACAAGTACAAACGCGACATCTATTTTTACCTGTCAAAGAGTGTCATAGCAGTTTCCGAACTCCATCATCAGCTTCATCAAAAATCACTTCATAAATTATAAAAACAATGCTATTTTAACAGCTTTCATAGATAAAATAATGCTTACTTTGTTTACAACGAAATATTATTTTTCTCATATATGGTAAATATATTGAGGTTTTTGGCGGGATTTCAGTCTGGTATGTAGTGTATTTTATATTTTATTCATAATCTTGTGTTATTTGACTTTATATTGTGTGAATTTGGTGATGTTTTACGTAATAAAGTTAGTTTATTGTGCATGGAAAATAATACCACGGAGCATGTAATTCTGATATGCCACTAAAACTCCCTGGAAGGTTCTCGTCAAGGGATCCACCATCTTGTTAGAATATCGATTCACACGTTGCTTAATATTGGAATGATCGCACGGCCCTTGTGATATTATTGACAACGTGACAATGGCAGTAATAATCGGAAATATTGATTGACAAATATAAAGTAAAAAAAAAAAAACTTATTAAACGCAAGATCGAAATTAAAACTATATTCAGAGAGTCCAAAAACTGACGCCGAATATAGAAATACATTTTTGTACTTAAGCATACTACATGTTAGCATAACATTGCTATAATAGCCAATAACATGGTAATCGTTGTCATGTTGAGCTTGCATTTTAAATTGATTATGTCTTATTCGATACATGTGTTTAAATTACAAATATTGAAATTGATTTGTCAAAGACGCTAAAAAAATGCTTGTAGTAAAGAGAAAATACGTGTGTGAAATTTTTAATTATAGATTATATTAATCCGTTTGTCAGACGTAAATCATAAAAAAATGAGCCGTCACGGTAAGATTGGCAGATGTGAAACATCGAAACTGTTCGAACTGGATGAATTTCAAATTATAATAATATTGGTATGCGAGATCTGTGCTACAAAAGAGGATTGCCCAGTCTTACATAGACACCACGGCCTATATCACCACGACAAGAATCAGATTTATCCACGCCTATAGATGTCTTATTTCAATAATTTTAGTGATAATATTAGTTAAATACACGCTGAGTATTTATAACAGTTCCAATAAAACACCAAATAACTTCATAGACTGTATAGCTTTTTAATTTTTACAATATAATATATTACATAAAGAATGTGTTACCAATTATAGGAAGTTGAATAATTATAGTCTTTTGAAGTATCGATTGATGCGATCATCACTATCTATGAAATTGTGATATTAACATAGTCTATGGGCTTACCCATAGATAAAAATAGTATAGGGGTGTCCATTTTGAAAAAAAATAGATTTTTTTAAATTCTGTTTTTAACTGTTTTTTTTACATCAAGTACTTTTTCTAATATTATATCACAAAACTGTAGTCATGTGAAAAGCGATACGTATTATCTTATCTAAAATAATGTTGTCTTTTCAGAGTGAAAATATTTGTACTTAAAAGTTATCAAAAGAACTAAATCTATTGATTTATTAGAGTTTATATTTAATATTTCATAATCTATATGTCATATAAAAATAATCACTCAGAAAATATAACCTTTGAGATATATTTCTTTTACAGGACTTCTTTTTAGATAACTTTTCGTGCAAACCATCGCGGATCTTAACAATGTTTATTAAAAAAGTAAAAGTCATGAATGAAAAAATTTTTTTATTACAATTACAAAGGAACAAATGAAAAAGAAAATAAACCACAATAATTTTCCAGAGTCTGTCAAAAGAACACTGTAAATAGGATAAAATCTATATCCTATGTATTATGTATATTTTGTAAATGACCAATGAAGTTAGTTGTGTTGCCACAATATTTTATAACTTTATGTCAAAGTCTGCATTTTGCATATTCTTTTCTTCAGTTTATAATAAAACCTCCATTATTCTTCTTGGTACGTCTTGTGTAGCTATTATTTTTATCAACACAGAAGCACACCGCTAGCCAGCTTATCAGAAACAAAAAGTTTCTATAAACAGTTTTGTTTGTCTCTGTATCTGCTCTGACTCTCGTGCTAGTGTTGCCAACATTAATTTCGATAAGTTTAGTTTATTTTTAGTACAGGTTGGCCAAGCCAGCTCGCGCAGTTCGTTTTGCCAGATATTAAATAAAATTTAAGAGATTATAAAACTTGATCTTGGTCTGTCATGTAGTGGATTTTATATTTTATTCATAATCTTTTGTTATTTGACTCTATATTGTGTAAATTTGGTGGTGTTTTACGTAAAACAGTTAGTTTTTTGTGCATAAGTGAAGTGAATGGAAAATAATACCACGGAGCATGAAATTCTAAGATGCTACAAAAACTCCCTGGAAGGTCTAACAAGGGATCCACCATCTTGTTAGACTTTTGAAATGATCACATGATGCTTGTAATATTATTATTCTATAACGTCCATTGAAATAAAACATTGACACTGAATATTGAAATAATCACTCGAGGCTTGTAATTTTATTGTACTATCCATTGAAAGAAAACATTGACACTGGCAAGTGCTTCTGCGGAGCCAAAACAAGAAAAAGAAGAGTTTACAATATCTCTTCAGTATTGTCTAGTTTGTGGTATTGTCAAAATATTTGGAAAACAGTTATGTTTGTAAAGTTTTCTACTGCATTCATTGCAAATTTAACACCTGTATTAGTGAAAAACCATAAAGATTTAAGCGCCATACAAATGAAAATAGACCTTATGATGCAAAGGTTAACAAACAGTTTGGCAGTATAAGGTTTAAAAAATACTGGATTTATTACAAGATTTGAATAATTATAAATGGTGTAATGTAAAATTCCAATTATTATGCAAAATGTATTATTACATTATTATTTAATTTTTAAGAACTATTTTTTGTACCAAACCACGAAATGTCCAACTTAGCTATTGTATTTATACTTTTAGGTTAGAAAAAATATTTTACATTAAATACTGAACTAAATATAGATTAAACTATTACAATATGAATATATCAAACTAAATATTGAATAATTTAGACAAATGAATATGGTAACAATAGTTTTTAGCCAATTAACTTACTATTATTCTCTCTCCTTATTTCATATAAAACTTATTTCAAGAAAATATACAATATTTTATCGATCGTAAGAAAAAAAACCGAAATATACTTTAAATTAGATATAATTTTTATGAAAATAATATCAAATACATGATAATATAAAAACCATATATAATTAAATATATTATTGTGACCATAGATTTATAGACTCATATGGTACATGTATTAAATGTCTTTGCCGATGGCGGGAAATTTAAAAATTTTTAAAAAAGCGCGCTGGGACCAATCTGTCCCAAAGCTAGTATCCAGGTTAATGTTGTAAGAAGTTCTATCTCAGATTATAAAGGCAGAGCTAAAGTCTTACTACGAAGTTCAGTAAATGCTTACAAACAATTCTAACCGCGAAAACTAAGTACATGTTATATATATCAATTTCATTTTGAAACGTTGTAGTCCGGTGAAGCTGTTAAGACCTTGCTAGGTCAATAGCGTAGTCAGATCGAGAAAAAAAAATTTTTTTGAAACGACATTATAAATTGACAAAAAACAGGATTATAATATAAATATGGACAAAGGGCTATCTCAAACAAGCGGTTGTGACACCTTGAATACACGAGGAGCGCAGTGCAATGTACAGATGCTTCCACCAACAATGAATGAGGTAAAAAGTACAGTGTTTTGATTAGAAAGAAAATGCGAAAATCATAATGTAATTTATTAATCACTGTCTTTATATATGGTTCTACGGGGCGAAGTGGTCGCAGGCTCATCTAGATTATAGTGTTAATAAGGTTTATCTGTTCTGTCTATTCCAGTGTGGGTATGAGTCATTAAAGTCACCGAATTGTCTCAATTACTATGATGGTCTATTCAGTACATCGATAGAAGTAAAAGAAGAATTTCCTGAGGATGAATGCCCTCAGTCATCAACAGCAGCGTCATGTATCAATAAAAGCAGTATAGACAGTAATATAGGCTTTGAAGTAAGTACTAGTTATTTTTCCATTAGTTTAACATGAGTTCTCCTTATTAATGATCGTTTTATAATGATACGGGTTTGTCTTCCACGGAGTTGAGTTTAAAGATTTTTGAGTACGCAGAACTTAACGGCCTTAGTGAACTCTGATCGTTACCCGGTTAGCACCGACGGAGAAACAGCTCCAAATATGCCGAAAATTGGTTTTGCTTAAAGCCCTGCATTACGGATATAGAAATATAGACCTATTTCTTAAGGGCGTTTCGGTAAACTGTAATCAAATTCATAGAGGTGAATTAATATTGAAGCTAGATTGTTTTTGGTGCTACACATTTAATAAGTAACATAGCTTACCCCAGGATCCACATATATATTAGTTGCCAAAACTGTGATGATTTCACATTTACTATCACAATGCACCACATGAATGAACTTTCATTTTAGATGTCTCATCCAAGCTCATAAACTATTATTATTTTTTCTAATACCCCTGCTTAATCACTTCATCAATGTCAATCTCCAACATATTAACTAGTGACATCTATCAGTGTCATACATACATTGACCGGTGGTCATTACAGTTTGTAGGCAAGGTCATAAGCCAATACACTGTAAGCTTAGAGCAGTGTTGCTTTACACTAATGTAAATGAGTTGTTGAGATATGTATGCTTGGTACACATATATGTTTCAACAACTCAAATATGTATGAATAGTTAGCTTAGGTTAGCTCAGATTGGTCGCGAATTGCATGTATCAGGCAACAGCTAGTTGTCTAATAAAGTCGGCTGAGTTCCATAAGTGCTCGTCTCAGTAGTCCGGTGAAGCTGTTAAGATCTTGCTAGGTATTGTAGGTGGTAGAGCCCCGCTGAAGCTAATTTTTGGTTTCAGCATGAATGGGTCGGCTCCTCCGGGGTAGTACCACCCCTCTCACAGATAACCGACGTGAAATAACAGTGTTTGCATTGTTGTGTTTCGTTCGGTCAGTGAGAGAGCCGGAGGCCCACGTCCCTTCCTCTTTCCTTCTTTCCCTTTCCTACCCCTCCTCCTTCTCCCATATACAGGCTGGCAACGCACTTGCGACGTCCCTGATGTCGCTAGTGTCTATGGACGGTGGTGATCACTTAACATCACGTGACCCGCCAGTTCGTTTGCCTTCTTTGATATAATAAAAAAAAAGGTCAATAGCGTAGTCAGTTCGAAAAATAAAACCTAAGGAATTTTATATGAAATATTATGATATAACACATTACCATATAAGATATACTTCAGAGAAATATATAGCCTCATATGACTCATATTTTAAATATAAGAAACATTACATTCTATTTATCATTTTATATAAGAGACTTTACATCATAACACATATTTTTCATAATAAACATAACAATTTATATAACATGTAATATACAAGACATTCCTAGGCTCAGCTTTTCATAACACATATACTTTGGTGGAGTAGCATGGTCTAACGCACACTGATTTCTTTTTATTTAGAATGAGGAACTATCAAAAGTTCCAGAGACACGGAAAATAAAACAAGAAGTTTCAGATGAGGCATTGACATTCATTAAAACAGAAGAAATCCATGATGAAAAGGACAAGTTTATAGCAAAAAGAGAGATATCAGAAGAGTATCGAGTACTGAGTAACGCCGGAGATACAAGTGTACTTTATAAAGTCCAGACAACTCCTCAAGAAAATCAGCCCACAATGTGTGGTGAAATGTTAAAAAATGGGTAAGTATTTAACAAACCTTCTCATATACTGAATTACTTTGTCAAATTATGAATTTATTTCCGCAACTAGCTGAACTGTGCAATTTCCTATACACCACCAAATCTTTATCACTGGTTTCAATTGTATTTTTAAAGGCGAAAAATTTTAATAAACCTAAAACCCGAATGCAGCCACACCTATGCTTTCCAATTGTCAAACCAAACTATCAAGGGACTTACTCAAACATATACCCAGATGGTATGTGAGATGTCTTTTAAAATTTGCCTAAAACCCGTTCGCAACATCATCTATCGGGTACAATTAAGATGAAACGTAACCTGCATATATATACCACCAGTAATGAAAAAAAAAGTTTGAGCTTTACAGTGCAATCTTAATATCATAATCTATACTAATATTATAAAGAGGTAAAGTTTGGGGTTTTGTGACATTGTGATGTTGTGACGTTTGTGGGCTTTGTGACGTAGGGGGTAATCTCAGGAACGACTGGTCCGATTTGAATAATTCTTTCAATGTTATATAGCTCATTCATCGAGAATGGTTATATGCTATCATCACACTAAGATTAATAGGGTCAGAGCACAGGCGAAAAATGTTTCAAAATTGGGATGTTTTTCCTTCTGAGAACTGCTGCGTGTTCGTGTATGTGTCTATTCCACGCGAACGAAGTCACGGGCAGAGGCTAGTAGTAAATGAAATGAAATGTGTTCTTTGCAATGGAAAAAAAATGGTATGAAATTAATCAATTTCATTTGTAAAATATATTAAGTACCCGGCACATTATTATGTATAAAAAACATGTTAGGCTGTGATAAATTTGTTTTTCATAGTGTTTAAAAGTTATTGGAAAAAATTGTTCCTAAAATTACTTATAAACCAAAATTTTGATTCCTAAAGGTTTAATGCTTATTAAAAAACACATTAACCGGCTACCAGGTGTCCTGAACCCTGTTTATTGGTATATTGATAATTTATTGATATATTAAAGAACCCGCTTTTTAAAATTCTTATTCTTCCGATATTGCTGACTCTTGTACTCAGGTGTCACAAAAAAGTCTAGTTACACTTTTTTCGGTCTAGCTCCCATCCTCTCAGAGCGTGTAACTCGTAATAAGGAACTCCGTTCTAAAATCATTACGAGATTAAATATAGCTTAAACGTTAAGCTAATCTGTCTGCTATATATAGCACAAAGAAAATTTACCAAAGTACATTAAAAATTCATTAACTACAAACTTGTGTCTTTCGTCCGTTATCCTGGAGAACTCCTTGCGTTTTATGGCACGAAAAGTATCCTAGATGTAACCTTGTAATATTAGTTATCACTGTGTCAAGTTTCGTCAAAATTGGCTCAGTACTTTCAGAGCGATACGTGTTCACAGGGACAGGAAGACAAAAATTGTAAAAGAATTTGATTTTTGGTTCTTGTATTCCTGATAAAAAAGTCTACCACAATTATAATTTACAAACAAATATTTAATGTATAGATTGCGCCTGGATACAGTTTTATTATAATGTAAATATCTACTCATTATATATAATTCTACATTATACATAAAATTTAGTTACATTGTAACTATTTGTGTAATATAAAAATGTGTACTTCTATATTTTATGATTTTTCTTTATAATTTTCCTTCCTAAATGAGAATTTTACATTAAAAATTTATATAAAACAGTTTTAATTTTACATTGAATTACACAAAAAAAAAATAGCATTAAAAACACAATTAAGAAAAATTAGTATCTCCGGACAAAACCAGTGATTATAGAAGTAATCAAAGTTACCGAAGTCGGATTTTATTTATTATTATTTTTCAGATCTAATTTATTAACATACAATAATATACATATAAAAATTGAACCACTCACATTAATGGATAATGAAGGAAACGAGTTACAAAAGTGCCAGTATTGCGATGAATATTTTAATCATGATAATATGCTTGCACATGTGGATGATGTACACAGCGATAAAAAACGCAAATCTGAAATATATAAAAGTATAAAGAAAATTCATGCTGGAAGCAATGTCGATAAAATTAATTATAAATGCGAATTATGTAAGCGGATTTATAAAAGTAAATCTGCTTTAGTATCACATTTAAAAAAGGTTCAACATAAGCATGGAAAGTTATTTGAATGTTGTTGCGGGAAACAATTCCGTACACTAAGAAACTTATATAAACACAAGAGTCGACAACATGACGCCAAGGCTAAAAGTAATAATAATGCAGTATTCAAAACAGAATTCCAATGTGATATTTGCAAGAAAATGTTCAAAAGAAAATGTTCTTTAATATCACATTTAACAGGTATTCATTATGATTATGGTAAAACATTTAACTGTTGGTGCGGGAAACAGTTCCGTACACCATTATATCTACATAACCACAAGAGACGACAACATGGCGCCAATGTTAAAAGTACAAATAAAGAAGTATATAAAACTGAATACCAATGTGATATTTGCAAGAAAATGTTCGAAAGAGAACCTTGTTTAAAACAACATATATTAAGTATTCATTATGATTATGGTAAAACATTTAATTGTTGGTGCGGGAAACATTTCCGTACACCATTATACCTAAATAACCACAAGAGACGACAACATGGCACCAGTGTTTATAGAACAAATAGAGTATTTAATACTGAATTCCAATGTGATATTTGCAAGAAAATGTTCAAAAGTAAACATACTTTAAAAGGCACATAACAAGTGTTCATTATGATTATAGTAAAATATTTGAATGTCGTTGCGGGAAACAGTTCCAAACACCAAGACACTTGTATGAACATGTAGGAGTTGTGGGCTCACTACTATAGGAGTCTATACTGATACGGGCAGCGTAATAATACTACTCGGAATGCGTAAAATAGACTTTATTCATATGCCCATATAAGGTATGTATAAAGACACGTGATAGTTCATTTGTTTAAATGACGTTTTATCTATACATACATATAATCAGAATGTAAATCAAACGAGTCTACT
>JACEII010000916.1:0-12488 GCA_014332785.1 Antheraea mylitta
AACTTGACAAAACCTCATTATGTGTATTAGAGGTCATCTGGCATTTCCTCAGTTCTCAGTCAACATTCTCGATTTTTTTTGTTTACCTGCTGTGATTGCAACAATAAGGTGTGTGTATATTATTGTAATGATAACTCTAACATTAAATGAATTGATAATTATTATTAAGAAAGTGGTCATCACCTGCACAAACTTCTGCTTCTCTGGCCCCAATTGATACTATGAGTGCAACAGGTGTACCGAGTGTGGCAGCACATAGACGAGGACTGTCCGCCCACACCACACCCGATACCTGCAATATACAATATAATGTTATTACGAATAAGTAATGAATGGCCCATTTGTTCCATCTAAGGGGCAACAGCTCAAGCCGAGTATAGCAACATGAAAACACTTAAACATGTTGCCAGTTGCAGTTTATTTCTATTCAGAACTTCAAAACAAGTATGAAGACAAATAAAAATAAATGTTTGAGCAGACTGCCATAACAGGATTTGAAGGTGTAAATTTATTACACTCTGTGTTGTATCATTTAACAATGGACATTTTATTTTTACAGATATAGCTTTAGAGTTGTATGTTCAAACTATATTGGTATAAACAATTCAATTCAAGTATAGATTTCAGTATAGGACACAATTCTGTTTATAACTACACTAATATAAAGCAAAGTCCTCTGCCAAACCTGCTAATCGGTATCTGTTCATGATAAATTCAAAAATTACTTAATGAATTTTCATGTGGTTTGCAACAGTGAATAAAGTTATTCAAAAGGATGGTTTAGGTTTATAATTGAACCTGGTAGGTGGCGTTGCAGTCTGATTCTAGATTTTTTATCACAAGGGTGGGAAAACAGGGCCTAATAGTTTACAATAGAAAACATAGTAATGACAAAAATAATTTACCTCATAATGTATAAAAAGTACTTTGGCCAGTGTTTCTCTAAATAGTGTGGGAGTGAGAAGTGACTCAACAACGACTACTTTGCGTTCCTTGGGATTGACTAAAACATGTCTGCAAACAATGTTAACGTTTTATTAGTTTTTCATTAAATAATGACAGTAATGGTGTAATAGAAGTTTAGTCTTTTTCTTCAAATGTTTAGTTTAGTACTAAAATACTAGGATACTTTGTTAAACTTTTGTAGGCTCATAAATGTGTAAACTTTAAATACAAATTCATTTTCTGCTTTCTAAATTTGTTATGTAACCTATCTTATTGAAAAATGTTTTTCTTAATCTTACACTAAATCCCGTACTTTGGTAGGAAAGGTTTCACTTATTAACAATAACCCTAAAAATATGAATGAAAACCAGTAAAATTTTTTCAAATACACATCTATGTGAAACCTTTAGCGACCTTAGTTATTATATTCTTTTCCAGACTAATAATGTTACTGGTTAACCTACAGATTACCTGAATCAAGCCACTAAACAAAAACAGTGAAAGAAAACTTTAATAATGAAATACAAAATTAAATTGTAGTAACAAATATGTTACTAACAAACCTAAAGTACAATAAGTGCAGCATATGTACTAAATTCTCATACAGCTCTTCAGGAGTTTTATAATCATATACTTTTTTGTATCTTCTTTCTGTTGTGCACCAAAATTCAGATCTAACTATACATCTTGGTGCAGCTTCCCCCGTGAAGCCAAATCTGAAATTCATTATAAAATTACTTTGTTTATATGTTACACTGTGTAATTAAAATAACTTATAGCGTTGTACCTATATAACTCACTATTACTAATAACTTATAACACATAAAAAAATGTACTATTACCCATTTTTGTGTTTATGGTCTCTGAGAATATTTACAATATTACGAAACTGACAACAAAAATAATATAGATATAAAATTTTGACATGACTAATAAAAAAATGCAGATATTGATGAACATAACAAATTATAAATGAATTTAGAGAGGAGTTAAAATATATATTGTTCTCAATTTCCATAATAAATATGTCATTAGGAGGTCATCAACTTACTTTGTATATTCAGAACCAAGGTCCAAAACCACAGCTTGCTTCTCTTGTATAAGAGCTATTCCTTCATACAGAGCCATGTTTATATATCCGTATTACACAGTTTGTTGTTCAAACAAATATAATAAATACTGCTAAAAGCAATTAAATTTATCTAACACTTTTGGTACAAATGTATAACAAATGTAAACTGTAGGAACACTCATATCAAAAATATACTGTTTTCCTATATGGCAAGCGTACCACTCTGTGATGCTAAATTAGAGTTTGATAAAAATTAGTACAGAATTTAGGAGTTATACTACTATATAATACCCAAACCTAGCTGAAACACAGAATAATGATGCAAAATGTAAGTACCAGGTAGGTATAAAATACAAATGTAAACTAGGACTGTTGATAAAATATCGATATATCGAAATATCGATATTTTTATCTTAAAATATCGATATTTTTTAGTAATATTTTTTGGGCGATATATCGATATTTTGATATTATAATTTGGATATCGACGGTCGATATTTTTTTTATTCATAATCATTTTCTTAGCTTTATTCCACCTAGGTTGAATCGATACATTATGTTTTTCTTTTCCAGTCTCCTCAGTCAGATATAATCTCAGAATTCACACCTATTACATATGTTATTTTTACATACTTTATCCATACTTTTTTCGGTTTCCTCTACTTTTATATCTATTCACTTTCATACTTAAAACTATTCTAGTTATAAGTCTTTCATCTCTCTTTATGACATGCCTGTATCATGCTAATCATTATTTCTCAACTTCTCAGTCACTGGTGCTGTTTTCAAACTTTATCTGATATGTTTTTATTCTATCACTTCTAGTTACACCATACATCTTAACAATTGCAGCTCTGCCGCGTACAGTTTTTTCCCATCCGTTTCTTTTGTAACATAACCATTTTATACGCCTTCCCAGTGAGTTACAAGGGCATTCGTGGATCGCATAACCTGAACAACTTTCTCCATTTCGTGCATCCTGCATTTATCCTACTCCTTCCGTTATTGTCTACGCTGCCACGTTTTGGATTAATGAATATGAAGCAGGCGGCTAGTAGTAATCGTAGTACCTAGTGAAACAGCTGAACATATGAAGTAAATAGTATTTAAAATACCAATTTAAATTAGTAAGTGTACGCGAATTTTGTAAAATTCATTATTACACACCGGGGTTCGAACCAGCAGACATCGAAATGTTATTCTACTAGTGAAACTAGTAGACTACCACTATTTAAAACACTTGGTATTGATGGACTAAAAAATATTGGTACACATAATTATCTTATTTAGATAAAACAATAAAGATGATGATTATCAATATGATTGAATGACAATGACGTTTGTGCAAGTGGCTCTTAGAACTGTATTGTTATATTTTAAAACATATATGGTATAAACTGTACAAATATACTGGATTAAAAACTGCAAATCAATGTTAAGTTGAATTACATTATTTTTAACATAGCCGATATATCGAAATATCGATATTTTTTTCCAATATATCGAGATCCGATATTGATATTTTCATAAATATCGATATATCGAAAATCCGATATTTTTAAAAATATCAACAGTCCTAATGTAAACCTAATATTTAACTGTCAAGATGACACTTTGTAGTGTTGTGATGATAGATGAAATAATGAAAAATGTACAAGAAAAAAACAGAACAAATTTTAAAATGTATTAATCTACATCATACGAACACTAACCTTCTTATATATTAATACATGAAGCCAAAACTTTGTACCCCTTTTTAAGCAAATTACGCGAACGAATGAACGTGAAATTTGGCATAGATAAAGTTTATATAGAGGAGAAGTGCAGAATCATGTTTTTATATAAAAATAAAATGCATTACAAGCATATTAAATACATTAAAATATGCATTACTCACACTACAGCTTGAATTTTATACAACATATACATACATGTAAATGAAAAAGACATTTTGACATCCGTCATTTTACTCTTACGTTCCAATTACCTATTCAATATTTTTAACAGGAGTCACGTTGCATGCCTTTCATGCCATTTGAAATCAATTGGTCAAATTGTAGGTTTATTTTATAATAATATAATATGTAAATTCATAATATATGTACATTGATAATTAATTTATCTTTAGTACATTTATGGAACCACTGAAATAATTATTATTCTCCTTGCCCTTAAATATCAAATTTTTTAGGTGATAGGACTGCTTTCACTTCATGTCACTTTGCTTCATGTTGTCATAAAAGTAAAACAATATTACCAAAGTCAATGTCGATATTTTAATATTTAGTATTTTTTGGAACGAAGTTCCTTATCGCGCGTTGTGAAAGGGGGCTAGACGGAAAAAATTCTTACGAAGAGTTGTCACGACACTTTTTGCTATAGTAAGCTATTGTAAGCTGTGCGGCGTCGCATGTTTCTCTGTCTGTCTCTCTCTCTCTTGTAGCGTGCTGGCCATTAATAATTATCTCTGGCCCTTTTTGAAAACAGCGACATATTCTTTGTCACAAAAGATACAAATTTTTCCTCGACTAAAGTGGACATTAAAAGTTTCGGTTGCAAAGTCAGTGTTTGATTTTATCATAATTTCACATCGAACACGCCCCAAAATTGGTGACCTCCGACGCATGTGATGGGCGCTCAAACATTATCGAGCAATCACAATTTTCACAACCGAACGGCGAGGCCCTATACAACGGTGACTTCTACACTGCACCGACAAATTTCACGACGGCCAACTACGCAGAGGAAAGGACTCCTGCATGACCCGTGACTCATCCACTTCAAACACAACGGTGAGATCTTTCCTTTACTGAACGTGCAGTAAACACGTTAACTCACAACCACTCAACAAAGGAAACGCACGAGGACCGTATCTCAGCTTGCCAAATATCTCAGCTTGAACCATCAACCGTCTGCAACATGGACTCACCAGCAATGCAATTGGCTTCGCTTAGAGAAATGGTGCAGCAACTTACACATGAAATAGCATCACTAAAAAGCCAAAAGCAACGTGTATCCAGTAGCCGTTCTGTTTCGACCAACAGAAGACGACACCATTCACCTGCGCCACAATGTTGGTATCACAACAAATTCGGTAAGAAGGCGAACAAATGCATTGTTCCTTGCGAGTGGACTGAAGAAGAACCCAAGCAGCAATCAGTAACGACGGACACTGATTGCTGTTCATTAGATCATAAGAACCGCCGCTTGTTTGTAACGGATAGGGTTACGAAATATAGGTTCCTAGTCGATACGGAGTCTGATCTATGCTGTTTCCCATATAGCTGGTTAAGAGAAAAAAGATGCCCCTCTAATTGGGAGCTCAGTGCCGCTAACGGCAGCTCAATTAAAACTTTTGGCACCGTCACTCTCCGACTCGACTTGGGACTACGCCGTGACTTCAGTTGGGAATTTGTAGTTGCAGATGTCAGTACTGCCATTATTGGCGCAGATTTTTTGGCACACTACCATCTTTTGCCCAACTGTTACAACAAGAGGATAGAGGATGGTAAGACTGGTCTGTCAGCAAACGCTTCCACAGCCGTTATTGAGCATTCTCGCGTTAAGGCAATAGGTCCCTCAGATTCTGCATTTGCACAAGTGCTTGCCGAATTTCCAGACATTTTCCGACCTCCCGATCTTCCTCCCTTTCATAAGCACAACACTGTCCACCATATCCGGACTACAGACAGGCCTCCAGTATCATGTCGTCCTCGTCGGTTAGCTCCTCAGAAACTTACTGCTGCCAAGAGCGAATTTGAAAGCATGGTACGGAACGGCTTTGCCCGCCCGTCTCAAAGTGCTTGGTCCTCTCCGCTTCACATGACGGTCAAGAAAGACCTTTCTTGGCGTCCTTGCGGCGATTATCGCGCTTTAAACGCGCGAACCATACTTGACCGTTATCCTGTTCGACATATCAACGATTTCAGCCACAATCTAGCAGGTTCGAAAATTTTCAGTACCATCGACCTGGTAAAGGCATACCATCAGATTCCAGTATACCATGAGGATATTCCGAAGACCGCCATTGTTACACCATTTGGCCTCTTCGAATTCCCCTATATGACCTTTGGTTTACGCAATGCTGGACAAACGTTCCAAAGATTTATTGATGAGGTCACACAGGGATTGGATTTCGTTTTCCCTTACGTGGATGATATCCTCGTATTTTCTGAGACCGAATCTTTGCATAAAGACCATCTTAGAATCTTGTTCAAGCGCCTACAAGATTATGGCGTCATAGTGAACGCATCAAAGTGTGTGTTTGGTGCCCAAGAAGTAGTTTTTCTGGGTTACACCATTAACTCAGAAGGAACTCTTCCTCCTCAGGATCGAGTACAAGCTTTACTGAATTATTCACCGCCTAAAACTATTAGTGGAGTCCGACGTTTTCTCGGTATGTTAAATTTTTATCGCCGCTTCATACCTCATGCTGCACAGTTTCAAGCACCACTCATTGACGCAGTAGTCGCCACCAACAGTAAAGGCGCAAAACCATTTTTATGGACGCCCAAGCTGTTGGAGCATTTTGAAGCCTGTAAAACTAGTTTATCAAAGGCAACTTTACTTCAACATCCAATTAACGATGCACCTCTCGGTCTGTTCACAGATGCTTCCAGCATTCACGTGGGATCGTGTTTGCAGCAACAAGTCAATGGTCAATGGTATCCTTTAGCTTTTTTCAGTAAAAAGTTGACTTCCAAACAATCCCAATGACCTGCTTATTACCGAGAGCTATTAGCAATATACGAAAGTGTACAACACTTTCGTTATATTTTAGAAGTTAGCAATGCAACCATTTTCACTGACCACAAACCTTTGTTATACGCTTTTGTACAAAGACGAGAGAAGCTTCCTCCTGCACAGCTGAACCAACTATCTTTCAACAGTCAATTCACAACTGACATTCAGTTCATTAAAGGTTCTGAAAACCTTATTGCTGATGCCATGTCACGAATTGAGGCAATTTCATTAGAACAAGAATATGAAACTTTAGTACGTTCTCAAGGCACTAATGAAGAACTTCAAAATTTATTAAAAAATGGTTCAAGCCTTAAACTTACCAAAATTAATATTCCTGGTACTGGCGTTTCTCTATTTTGTGATGTTTCCACAGATAGGCCACGTCCGTATGTGACTCCATAACTGCGGCGGGTTATCTTCAATAAGCTGCATAATTTGAGCCATCCCGGCGCACGAGCTACCACCCGCCTTGTCAACGAGCGGTACGTTTGGCCATCCGTCAATAAGGAATGTCGCGAGTGGTCACGAGCGTGTCCTGCCTGCCAACGCAGTAAAGTCTCCAGGCATAATACCGCTCCCCTCAGTAATTTTAAAACCCCATCTGGTCGATTCCTCCATGTCCATTTGGACATCATAGAACCATTACCTGTTTGCGATGGTTATCGCTATTGCTTAACAGCAATAGACAGGGTAACGAGGTGGCTAGAAGTATGGCCAATGCGTTCTATAACTGCAGAAGAAGTGGTAGAGACCTTTACTAGAGAATGGATCTCTAGATTTGGCATACCACTCTGTATCACGACCGACCAGGGTACTCAATTTGAGTCTGACTTATTCCGCAGACTCCTCATCACTTTTGCCACTACACGACGAAGGACAACCGCATATCACCCACAGGCAAATGGTATGATAGAGCGCGTACATAGGCAACTTAAGGCCTCCTTAATGTGTCATGAACAGTCTTGGTTGAACGCTCTACCATTTGTACTTTTAGGCATGCGCTCCGCTTTTAAAGAGGACCTCAAATGTACAGCCGCCGAGCTCATGTACGGTGAAACATTGAGGCTCCCAGGTGAACTACTTGTTGCACCACAGAACCCTATTGGTGAAGATCCAGCTGATTTGGTCGTTAGGGTGCGTAAGCATATGTCGAACATTCGACCAGTACCGGCATCTCGACATGGTAACCAAAAGTCTTTCTTATTCAAGGACATATCAACAGCTACGCATGTATACTTGCGTGATGATACTGTTCGACGCCCTCTTCAACCGCCTTATACAGGACCTTATCAGGTTCTTGAACGGTCAAGTGACGGCAAAACGTTCACTTTAGACATCAAGGGTAAGAAAGTGGTAGTCAGTATCGATCGCGTAAAACCGGCTTTCTTCTCGGAAGTTACTCCTCAACCCTTAGTTCCACCATCTTCACCAGTCACATCCGTTCCTCCTATCCTCAAGCCACCTATAGACAATTTATTACCTTCACCCTACGTTACTCGATCTGGACGTCGTGTCAAATTTAAACCGACGCTAGATTTGTAAATAACTATTATGTATATAGTTGTATTATTGCCATTGTAACTAATTTAGGTGTATTATAATATTATTAAGACTGTTGTAACTTGATTTTTTTTTATATCAATTCTTTATAACTTTGTCTTTACTTTTTTAAACTAAATGTAAATATGTGTATAACGCCATACTTTGTAAATGTTTTTATACTGGGTTTTCTTTACTCCGTAGGGGGGTGGTGTAGCGTGCTGGCCATTAATAATTATCTCTGGCCCTTTTTGAAAACAGCGACATATTCTTTGTCACAAAAGATACAAATTTTTCCTCGACTAAAGTGGACATTAAAAGTTTCGGTTGCAAAGTCAGTGTTTGATTTTATCATAATTTCACATCGAACACGCCCCAAAACTCTTATAGAAAGCAAGCCAGATATTTTCATTTCTATTTCGTATTGAACAGTGTGGTGTCGCGACGATTATTTTTGTTGAGTGTATACAAGTGTTTTCAGTGGCGTAGCGTGCCTTGTCGGGGCCCCGTATAAAAATTTTTTTGGAGGCCCTTATATGGAGGTAAAGATTTTTCACAAAAGAAAAAAAATATGATGATGAGAAGAAATATTTATTTATCACATAATTTACCCATTTTACAAATAAAAATCGAATTTTAAATATTCACTCTCCTTGCTTTTTTTTCGGCAAACTGATTTATTAAATCATTTATGGCTGATGATGATTTTAGTTTTTCTAAAGTTTCTGCCTCTATGGACAATAGTGAGATGTCTGACAGCCGTTCTTGTCCCATCGAAGTTCTTAAGTAATTTTTTATTAGTTTTAATTTTGAAAAACTTCTTTCTGCCGTTGCGGTTGTAACTGGAAGGGTCAAGAATAAAAAGCATGCTGTGATTACCTCGGGAAAACTGGGTGCAAGACTATTGAATTTTACTAGCAATAATTCAATGAGTTCTTTAATGGAATAAATTTTTTTAATTTCAGAATTTAAGCATGTTTTTAGAGCCTTTAATTGGTCAGAAAGATTAAGTGAGATGTCTTTACTGTATTTAGCAGACAGTTTTCCGGAAGCGTTTAATATCTCTTCGCTTGAAGAAGATAGGAGTTTCTCCGGTTGTAATATTTCGAATATACTACTCAGGTTGCAAAGGCTCTGAAATCTTTCTTTAGTTTGAGAAATTAATATATCTAAGCAGCAATAGTATACATTGACTTTGAAATAGGATTCCGGGTCGGAAATTCTCTCATCTTGTGATAACTCATCAAAAAAACGCTTCGTTATCTTTCGCCTACTGTTTTTAAAAACAGTTGTTACCCCCCACTCTTTTGCTAAATCTTTGGATTCATTTAGCAAACTATTAAATGAATTCTCATTTCTTAATTGGCACAGTCTAATTTAAAAGATTACTTAATAAAATACTAGATTTCTGTAAGTCATTATTTTCATGCTGTAGAGCTTTAGAAACAGGATTAATAATTTCAAATAGTGAAGAAAAAAATGTAACGAGCACTAAGAAATCGAAACTCTCTAAAATATTAATTATACTTTTACATTCTTCACGTTCATCTTTTTTATTTGAAATTAAATTTAGTTGGTACAAAGTTTTCATGATTATTAAAAAATTTTTCTTTACTGCTAATAAAGCGTCGTTCCTAGAAGACCATCTGGTAGGACATACCTTTTTAAGGGTAATCAAATATTTTTCAGATGAATCGTCACTTAGCATAGCCCAGCGTTTTATACTATTGCCAAAAAAAGTATATATTTTTTCTAAATTATCGAAAAAAGTCGATACTTCACGAACATGTCTCGCAGCATCGTTCAAAACCAAGTTTAAAGCGTGCGCAGCACAATGAACATAATCTGCATTTGGAGCATCCTCTTTTATTAGGGTTTGTAATCCTCCATACACACCCGACATAACATTTGCTCCATCGTATCCCTGTCCTCTACATTTAGTCAAATCAATTCCATATTCTTTAATCAAATTTAAAATGACAGTTTTCAGAACTGCAGCACTGCAATCGGTTACTGCTATAAATCCTAAAAAGGACTCACAGATTTTATTTCTTTAGGCACATTATCATCATTTTCTGTAACCGAGATATATCGAAAAACTACAGATAGTTGGTCAATTTTTAACAAGTCTTGTGTTGTATCCAGAATTATTGTCAGAAATGGAGCTTTTTTAATTTCTGAGATAATATTGTTCCTAACGGTGATACCAAGCAAACTAATAATTTCGTTTTGAATCGTAGGGCTTAAATAATTTATTTCACCTTTCGGTTTTAGAAGAAGTTTTTTTAAAGTGGCATCATAGTTAGATAGCAGACGTGAAATTGTCATAAAATTGCCAGAATCAGAATCATGCCTCCTCAAAGGTAGATTACAAGATACTAAAGTAATTATAACATTAATTATACGATGCAGTACATCTCTCCAGAATGTAATTTTACTATCGATTTCACTTTTCAATAGAGTATCGATGGTATTTCCTTGCAACCAATTATTATAAGAGAGTGAGGCACTAATATGCTGCTGTGACTTTTCATGGTCAAGAATAGTTTGTGTGAAATTGCTTCTAACCGAAACACCGTTAACCCAAGCAGAGGAGTACGATTTGTATTGACGATCTGCTAATAACCAACAGAAGTGACAGTACGGTTTGTTTAAAACGTTAGAATAACATAACCATGGTCTTATAATTTTTATGCCTGCCTGATTGAAATATGAATAATAATAAGCCGAAAAAGGTCGGTTATTTTCTGAAACTTTTGGAAATGGTCCTTGTGGTTTAAATGGACCCAATTTAAAAATTATTTTTCGTTCGCATTCAGTTAAATTGTCACCAAAATTTCCTCTATCTGATGAAATTATATTACAATCTGCAGATATATCAGAATCGTTGACTTGGGGTTCCTCGATTTCTGGATGGACATCCGATAAAGTATGTGCTTGGCTTTCTTCTATTTCCGGATGGATATGTGACGACGAACATGCTTCAGAAGAATCTAAAAATAAACGAGTAATTGTTAAAAAATAAATACGAATGCTTTGATATTAAACTAAAAAGAGTTATATATAAATAAATAACGTTACTAAGGGTCACAGTTAGAGAGTGTTCAGTTCAGACGCACACAGACTCTACGCGGATTGTGCTCGTACCTACTAGTAGATACAAAATCACCTGCAGCCCGTCCGTGCATTACTATACACCTGCGTGCTATTTAAACGCAGCGCATAGTGTAGTGGCCATACAAAACGAGAACCCGAAAGAGAGTCTGCACATCTGAAGTTCTCAACACGCAATTAACGATACGATACGGACTGATAGACAAACAACAAAACAAATCGATCCTATAGATAAGTTAGAATTTTGTTTTTTTTTTTTTAATCAAGGCACGGAACCCTAAAAACAGTATACTTGTGAAAATCGAGGGGGGAGACAACTTTTTGTGACGGACAGATGGACAGACCGAAATTAAAAGATTTCCTTGTTTATCACTACGGGCCCCTAATAAATGGGTTGGGTAGTACTTACCTTTCCAATCTAAATCACTCACAGTATCTTGTCTCTGAAAAAATGAAGAAATTTTGGGCACTTTTTTTATAACCTCGTCCCTTTTCTGTTTAATTTTTCTTTTCTCAGCGCCGCTGGGATAATCTCTTTTCCTTTCACTCATTTCTTTTACAAATCGCTACTAATACTGCTAAACCACAAGAACAATATTGTTTGTACTGAATTACAATGTAATGCACATTTATATAAAGCGCGTAAATAAACAGTGCACTGCACTCCGTGGTTTAACATCCAATGCAAAGTACAACAACGTACACGTACATCGCAATATCGATGAAGGATTCCCGGGGATTCCCCGCTGAGTTGAAGATGAAGTAAGTAAAACGGGGAAGTCCCTCAGCCCGCCATAACGATGTAGAGTGTTGCCAACTTTTGAACGCACGCTTAAGGCGGGAAAAAAAGGAATTGCTTTCTAGAATTTTGTCATTTGTAAAATAAAATAAATTAGAAAGTTTTTATTCTTTTTCCTTACACACTTTGGGGGCCCCCGTGGCCCGGGGGCCCCGTATAATTGATACGGCAAATACGGCGGTAGCTACGCCCCTGGGTTTTTTGTAAATAATAAATAAAAAAATATAATAATAACAATAATCCCAAACATATGTTTCCTACTTCAGTTACCACAAG
>JACEII010000917.1:0-13509 GCA_014332785.1 Antheraea mylitta
GAAGATTCCGCCAAAAACTTCTTTCTGGAGTCACTAAATTTAAAGTAAATATCGATATCATAAAAGTGACTCTTTATTCAAGCATAATCTATTTGTTACAGACGTCAAACTGCAGAAGAACGTGAAGCGGAACGTCAAGCAGCCAATCGCTTGATGCTCTCCCTTCAAGCGGAAGCATTAAGCAAAGGCTACATCCCTGAACCACCACCAGGCTCTGCACCGCTTACAGCGCTGCATTATCAACCACCTTCGAATGCTACTACTGGACCGCCTTCAAATACAGCACTAAACGCTTTACAGAATTTACAGCCGTGGGCGGGGAATCAGGGAAGTTTTTTGAACGCACAAGCTGCGAACGCCGCCTCTCATCCGCCGCCGGTAGCGTCACCTATATGTTAACTTATAAACTTAAGTAGAATATATATATGCAGTGCATTAGTATTATAAAATAATAAAATTCCTTAGGCGTTGTGTAAGTCGTGGCTACTGAAATTGGTTGGATATTTCTTTTTTCTATCCTTTTGTCTTTACGTAAAATCTAATTGTATATAAACTCCAGAAACATGGGATTTTTTTTATATATTATATGTTATGTTACAGATATGGTCATGCTCGCAGTGTCTCTTCTTACTATGACAGATTAAATAAATATAACATTATACCATTACATGTTCGTAGAATTCAACATGATCTAGTATTTCTTCATAAATTGCTGCACAATTATATTTCATCTCCCTCCTTGCTAAAGTCTCTTAATTTTAACACCAATTTCAATTATCGTTTTCCTAAAACATTTATTCTTAAAACTTATATGAATAATACTTCTTATTTCAACCCAATTGTACGTATGACTCGTATATATAATGAGCTTGCAAGCAAACACATTTCATTAGACATTTTTGACCATCGGGCATTCAAATTCAAAAAAACAGTTAAACACATTTTATATCCATGGCCATCTACACAACAGTTTCCATATTATATTTTAATATTCATTATTTATGTTTGCCAACCTGTTCTTTATNNTTTTTTTTTTCTCAATGGGGTAATTTTAGTTTTCATAATAGAATTCACTTGAACTTTTTCGTTTATTCTTTTATATATATTTTTTTTAATCCAATGTTTCTATATATTTAAACAATTATTATTTACTTATTATTATTATAATTAGTGTAAGTTAAGTTTCTATGTGATAAAGCGTTTTAGGTCTGCAGTTTAGTGTATTTTTTTTTTATTATTGCTATTGTATTATCATTTTTGACTGTCGACTGTTGCTTTATCCATGTGTAAATAAATAAATAACATATTTATTCAGGAAAATTTTAAGCTATCTAACTTCATACAATCAGTCAGAATGCAAGGTAATAAAGAATCGATTAATAGTGCGAGCGGGCCGTGTGGTAAAGTGCGGAGTATCGAGGATTGAGTACGAGTTGGTCATTCGATGGGAACCGAATATTAACGATAAGGTCCGAACTGCGAATATCTATGTCAGCGTTAATTTATGATGCGTTATTCAGTCACTATGTCGGCTTCGTATGAAACGGTCGTGTTAACTGCGTTAACTATAGATAGCTCTGATAAAAAAATGATGCGAGTCAAATTTTACCACTTATAACACTTCTGAAAATCAAAATATACGTTTGATTATTGAGAAATAAATCATATATATATTAGAATCTAGCTTAAACTCTAATATTATATACCCACGACCCATGTTCTTTGAATAGTATAACTAATTCATAATTAAACATAATAAAAAATGTAAATAATCTTCAACAGTATTATAGTTGTATTATCAAATAGCTAATCTTAATATTTAGATATTAATTACTTGATACTTATTAAATAAAGTAAATCGTATTGTAAAATAAAAATACAACTTTAATCATTTAATTTAATACTATAAAATAAAATAAGTCGCTATTAAATCTCAAATAAAAGTAAAGAGTTAAATTACAACTGAAATTGTAAACCATAATAATGATTTTGTCAATAAATTATTTCTTCAAATATTTGTTTCGGTCTGAAAATTTTGTTAAGACATTTTGATTGTAAACTTTTCCTTTAATTTGGTAAAATGTATGTTTAGAGTAATTGGATTATTTTCTGTTCTAAAACAATCATACTGTATTGTATAATATATTTTTATTACAATGATATATCGTTTACCTAAAAATTGTGAATATTTATTTGTATTTTATGAAAATGGCTGTTTTCTGTACACATTACTTATTCTATTCTATTTAAATAACGATTTTTATTTGCGTATGTAAAAAAGATTTCGTAGAAATTAAAGAAAAATAGAATCCATTGCAATATAAATAATTTCCAATTTACTAAACATACAATCTATATATTTTGTACCAGTTATATTGAACCAATAATATATAACTGGTCACTTTTTGGAAATGTATATGGGGAATTCCACGCCAATTCCGATGATTTGAAAGACATTTTTTTATCTCCCCGTTTTGTGATATTTTTATACTCGTTCAAAAGATATAAAAAAAATCTTTGGACATAATTTCTTAAAAAAAAAAATTTGATCTTCGTTTTTAATTTCTTAATGTGGCCTTTATAGAAAAAATAAATTAAAGATATTTCGATTCTTGAATTTTTTGTATTTTAAGCTTTAATCGAGTTGTAAAAAATAAATGTACAGAACTCTCGATATTTAATTTTTTTTTTCGCGTTTAAACCTGTATTAATTTTTCAACTTTTAACTACCAGTCTGGTGATGTGGTTTCCCTAATTACTGTTTATTATCGATTTTTGAAAATTTGAAATCAACAGGAGACTTGAGAACTGAAGAGATGAAATTTTTCAACTTTTGTAAACAACCCCATGAAAAATACATAGTAATTAATTAGAGAAATCTTATTGGTTATAAAAAAAAAAAAACAATAGCGTTTTGTGCATTTCAAAATCCAACTTGAAACACTTCGAAAGATTATGAGTCACAGAACTCTGCTTATTGTCAAGTATTTACATTATATCAAGTATGACACAACCACTGTAATTTAAAGAATACAAGATTAGTAACGCTCGAAAAGAGCAAGTAGATAGTCATGCAGCCTCTGTAAATAATTATATGAAAAATTTAGCTCAAACGCCTACATAATTGACTATGAATACGTCTATTGATAAATAATATTGTAAATTATTGTAAAATTACATTAGTTATCGAATTTTAATTATACTGGCTACATCCAGATCGACGTTTTAATAAAATAACATGAAATGAACTATGTGTTTTTTTTTTAAATCCTATTTATATGATATATTTGATGTGCGAACATGGTTCAAATAAAACTTAACTATCACGAAGCTCAGATCACTCACATTACGCCAATCACAGTGGTTAGTTTTTGATTTTTTTAAACTTCAGTACTCTGCATTCCCGAAGTATACGTCGCGAATGAATACTTCGTTTGCTTTCGAAAATAGAATAAGGCCTTTTTTTTCTTCACGAGAAGCAAGAGGCGAGTTCTGTTAGTTTGGTTAGGTTAGTCGTGGCACGGACCTGAAAACTTTAGGAACCAACACCTTAAGACAAACTAAAACATAAAAAAAAGCAGCTTTTGCTTTGAAATGATGAATAATTTATACTAGTATTATAAAGCTGTAGGGTTTGTTTCTTTGTTTGGTCAACGTGCTAATCTAAATAAGTACTACTGGTCCGATTAGAAAAATTCTTTCAGTGTTAGATAAGTTATTTATCGAGAAAGGCTATAGGCATCATGCTAAGACCAAAAGGCGCGGAGCACCAATGAAGAATGTTCCAAAATCGGGATATTTCTTCCATTCGAGAGCATCCGCTGCGTGTTAGCGTTAGCCCCAAATTGTAAAAAATATATAACTGAATAATAACAAAATTCATACAATAAAATTAATTATGTATATATGGTTCGCGACCGTGCTGCCATCTGGTTTCAATGTAAGTAACAAATTATTATTTTTTTCTTTTCGAAATGAATACGCTATTGACCCAGCAAGGTCTTTACAGCTTCACCGGACTACTAAGGCGAGCGCTTAGGGCACAAAGCCGATTTTATTTTGGCAACCAGTTCAAGGGTGCACGGCACACCTCGGCTTGGCTGTTGCCTGTTGCATGCAGAATCGCGACCTATCTTAGCCTAACCTAGCTAACTATTCATATATGTATGAGTTGTTGAAACGTATATGTGTACCAAGCATACACGTCTCAACAACTCCTCCATACATTTATTATCGAAAAATTGAGACTTTTTCAGTTCGATAAGGGAAAAAAGTAAACCCTTCCACTTTCATGTGTAAGCGTGTAGGCGTGCACGTGTGTGAGGGTGATTGTGTAGTGTTGTAGCAGTGATGTATATTTGTGTGTCACCGTATCGCGCAAGCAACGCACTCAAGGGCTCCCTACGGAGGGATCGAACCTAGGCTTAAGCCGCTGCCGTGGGAGGCCTAATCGGGTACAAATTAAATCAGAGCTTTATTATCTATAGCGTCATTTATCAGCTAATTCGGAACTTAAATAACACAGAAAATATTATTAGCAACTCTTTGTTATAAAGTAAATAAAATTAGAAAAGTACGAACAGCCTACTATGATAAGTAATTTAATTATACAATATTAATTATAATTTAATGAAAGTTTTGGTTGTTTAATTATTATCTAAGCGGATGATACAGAAACGTGACGCCATATTGTCGTAACGGACTTCCGTTGCATTGTCGTGCGGTTACCTCCTAGTCGCGCCTAAAGAAGTTTTACTACAATACTATTGGTTAAATCTACATTGCTGCGAGCAACATGCGTGCAAAAGTAAGTTAGGTATAATATAAAATCATCTTCTGTACAAAATCATTTCTTTCCTTGACCTAAAACTTAATTTCACACTCATAATTATTCCATTGCGATTACAATACGAGTCAACAGCATTTATCTGCCCTTCGTCAAATACATTTAAGAGAAATTATATTCTAACAATCAAGAGACTATTATAAGCGCATTAAAAAACATATAATTGTAGCAAAAAACTAAAGAAAAACGATTTGTCCACGAAATGACTAAACGGAATCGATTTTACCAAAAAACTTTGACATTTCCGTCCTCGAGAACGGACGGCTTAACGTCTATTAAGGTCCCATATTATACTTTAATACAATTTTAATATCAAAACGTTTGGTATAATGACCAAAATATTATAAGAGACGTGACTCCCGTTCTATAATTATCTTTACATATGTTTTCGTCTGTTACTGTGGTTGTCGAAACTTAATAGCTTTTTACTGGTCAAACGTGACGACACTATTTGAATTGATATTTTAACAATAATGGATGATTATTAGTGGTTCATTTTAACAAATTAGTATAATGTAGGAATTGTTTACAGCCAGCTTTGATCCTACCCGTACGCAAAAGAGGTAGAGGCCACCCACCTTCGACTTGATGGTCAAATATTGCATAAGACCTCAGGAAAGTCCAGTTGCAAGAAGCGACAACCCAAGACAGATTAGTTTGGCGCAAACATGTGAGGAGACCCGACCCTAAATAATGGTGTAGCGACGAGCGAGAGACGCTATATCAGTATTCTCAGGCGTGAATTTAAGTTAGCGCGCAATGCTCGCCAGTCGCTTACAGAGCACCGCCCGGCACATATTACTTTATCTACCTCGTTGTAGGGGGACCATTGTATTACAGAAACATATTACAGTTCTTAACAGACTTTTGGGCCATTTCACTTTTACATACATAACTTCACGCATACATTCTATAATGGAAAAAGGGATGGACAAAGAGGAACTGTTTACAGCTCATTGCTGGGAAAAATGTTATTATACAGAATTAATCTCCAATATATTAATTATAATAGTTATATCTCCAAGTTATAATAAATAACGTAATGCATTATTTCTACCTAACGTATAACAAATTATCGATAGCATCATCATTATGTAGTTAGTTACTCGTTTTCTGTTATTATTATTGGCAATGAAATGATCGACCGATGTTATTGCAACAAGCAAGCACTATGCAACTGTCAGTAGATGGATGTGTGCGTGTTTATGAGAGAGAGATCATTATATGTCGCTTAAACTGAAGTCACGATATGAAGAAGGAATTAAAGTAATATATCTAGTTTTTTTATTTGGCAAACACTTTTAACCAAATTTCTGTTTTTAATAAAGATTGGAATTATACCTAATTAAATACACAACATCAAAATGCTATTTTATTTTAACCATGTACTTACATATATGTCATAAAATGCCCATATTAAATGAAATAAAAAAAAAATAAAAAAGGTTTACAATGAAAACGATTTATATACTGACAATCAAAAAATTAAATTTTGACACATCGCGTGACAGTTGCGTGGAATTAGTTTTAAAAATAAGCAAGGGCACGTCTCGCATTCAGCCTAACAATCACATTGAGGGCCAAATATTTTTTATGGCTTGATATAATGATATTGTTTTCTATAATTACGTATATTATTTTCAAATAATAATACTATAGCTTAGGTAAATAAATTATACACTAAAAATATATGTGCATACAAAAAAAAGATAGGATTACGACTGTAGACAATAGAACAGAACTCTGATTTGTGTATCAAAGAAACTTTTAATAGTTACTTGACAAATAACAATCTTGTTATAATTTAGTCAATATTATATATGTAACCACAGTAAATGGGGCTGCCACGTTTTATTTGAGAACGAACATTACAGTTGATTTTATTACGATACTAGTTTTGCCCGCGACTTCATCCGCGTGGAACCTTATGTACAAGATAAATAAAAAAAAAGTAATAAATAAAGTAATCTGGATGGTTGAAGACCATTTACTTATCTAATTTTCTCTCGTACTTACGCCGCGTCATCATTAAAATTACAATAACTTTTGATAGAGTGGACCGATTTTAATGTAACAAACAATAAGTTACACCCGAGAATATGCTTTACGATGTTCTTGCTGAAGGTTTATTGTGTAACCTGTACTTTAGCAATGATGCGTGGTCATACAAACAGATAGACATACAGACATATTTAAAAATGATTGAAATGTATTCTATTACATATTGCTAGATATCTGCAACATTTTTTTTTTCAGGAAAGACGTACAAGTACAGACATGAGTTTTTGGCGGGATTTTAGTCTGTCATGTAGTGGATTTTATATTTTATTCATAATCTTGTGTTATTAGACTCTATATTTTGTAAATTTGGTGGAGTTTTACGTAATCTAGTTAGTTTATTGTGCAATAGAAAATAATACCACGGAGCATGAAATTCTGAGATGCCACAAAAACTCCCTAGCAGGTTCTAACAAGGGATCCACCATCTTGTTAGAATATTGACTCACACGACGCAATATTGAAGTGATTGCACGACGCTTGTAATATTATCGACTACGTGACGATGGCAGTAATAATCTGAAAGATTAATTGCCAAAAATAAAGTAAGAAAAAAAAGTACAGATATGTTAGGTTTACATTCTTATTATATGTATAAAAAGTGAAGTAATTTCATCATACTTTTATAGGTAACCAGCTTTTGCTCGCGTCTTCGCTCACTTTAATCTACATGGAATGTACTTTATGTCCTTTTCTTTTTTTTTATTGTAGCACGGCAAAGTGACTGTGCTATGCCTGACGGTAAGCATAGTACAATCCAAAAACAGTGGCGACCACCGAGAGACATACTATACATCGCCGGTCACCGCTGTCATGCCGGCCTGCGTAAGTATCTCTTCACGTTGCACTTGTAGGACCCCATGTCATAGGAAGGAGGAAATACACTGGTCGGGAGATTGTTCCACAGCTTCACGGTACGGCAAAGATAAGACGTAGCTAACTTTTTAGTTCGTGCCCAGATAGAATTCACAGTAAAACTGTGGCTTCGAAGACCAGCGCGCGTCGTACGGTTATGAAAAGGAGAGGAAGGGATCAGATTGAATAGCTCATCAGAATACTCACCATGATACAGACGGTAGAACACGCCCAGTGAGGCAATGTCTCTTTTTTCAAAGAGTCAAAATTTTCTGACTCGGGGCAATGTGTACAGAAGATGCAACCTGTACGATCGATTGCTTTGAAGCGAAACAAGCAAACAAAAAACTCACTTTCACGTTTACAATATTTTGAAGTTATACTTCTTCTGGCGCGTTAGGGAAAAATGATGAGAGTAAATTTTTACGATGCACGCGCCGCACACCGACCAAAAATCGACACTCTGAAGTTACCTATAGTCGACATTTTGTTTCTTTGTATTTGTTGTAGTCCGGTGAAGCTGTTAAGACCTTGCTGGGTCAATAGCGTAGACATCTCGAAAAAAAAAAAACTTTGTATTTGTTGTTTGTATTTCTTTGTAATAAAACTTTCAATGTATTCAATACTTTTTTTTCTATTGTTAGCGACGTTTTTTCTACAAACGCAGAATAAGGCGAAAGATAATTTTTTTGAAAAGATTTTTATTTTGTTACACCAAAGAATTAACTTAAAAATAACTTCAACGCATGTATATAAGTACACATAATTTTTTTTTTATATAGGAATTTTTAATTAAGCGCCAACACCGAATATACATATATCACCATTTTTTAATTCAATCTGTTCAGTTCAGTCAATTTACTTCCATGTAATTTAATTTCAGGCAATAACGATGACTGTACTGTTTTAGATCGCAATGTCAGGTCGCGCAGGTCACTATGTCATGCCACATTAAAAAACTATGCTATGCTATTTTTTTTATTGACTACGTTATTGACGCAGCATGGGCTTCTTCACAGGGCAGCTTCACCGGGCTACAAAACTACTATGCTATGCATGACCTTTGATCTTGACATCTTCACTGTTGACTAACTTAACTTATCATTCAAATAAAGTCTGTTTACTCGAATTTAGAAAAAAAGTGTGTGTCGAAAGACACACGATAGAAGGAAAATTTTTGTATTACAAAGAAACTTTTGAATTGGATAAATACAACAAAAAGACATCGTCATGCGGTGTTGCCAGGCGGTCACCCATCCAGGTATTGACCATACCTGATGTTGAATAACTTCGGTAATCGAACGAAAATAGGTGTTTTCAACACTAACAGACACAATATTTTAAGCATTACTTTTCGTGACATAAGAGGGTTGTCGATCAGAATTTGAAAACATTCAAAAATCTATATCATTTACTCTTTAGTCACTAGAACCTACTTTAAGGCCAATGTACCTACTCTGTAATTACATGTCTAAATATTTTATGATTATTATTTTCCAAATGGATTCATATATTTTCAAGCCGTTAACACAATTATAACATAGAATTCGACTTTATCTTTAATTGTTATGTAAATGTAAATCTGATAACTGCGATGGTGAGTGTTGGAAATTACAGCTAGAACAATAAATACAACCCACACTGTGATTAGTATAAAATAATTACTAATGTGTATAGATTAAGTTTCATATTTCTTATTTATCTCATCTGATATAAAGTAACGGCATAATTGAATATAGTCTAGAAAAATATGTTGATTGTTGCTGGCTGATAAACTACAAAGGCCCATGTGGAGGTGCGTTGTGCCGATGCGACTCCCATAGTTCGTCAGGGGGGTCTAACAGCCACTCCCCCTCGACGGGTCTACCATGTTGACTGTCAGGCCGCAGTTGGGAACAACGCCTGTTGGAGGAGCAGACGTAGTGTCGATTAGACCGTCTCTGGTCACCCGGCCAATAGGTGTAAGATGGTATCATGGAGTTTTAGTCCGTGTGACTTGGGCATATTCATTCTCTGCTGCCCGGTAGGATGGATATACGTTAGTGACTTCTCTATGAAAAAAATAAGTCTAAAATCACAAATACTTTTTTTTAAGTTTTATTTTTGGTAAAAAAATCTTCTAGATTATTACTGCCATTGTCGAGTAGGCTTACAATACAAGTTTCATGTGATAATTCCAATGTTCTAACAAGATGGTGTCTCCCTTGTTAGAACTTTCTAGGGAGTTTGTGGCATCTCAGAATCCATGCTCTGTGGTATTATTAACCATCCATTTCATTCGTGCACACAACCGAACTGTATTACGTAAAACACAACTAATATCACAAAATATAACGCTAAATAAGGAAAGATCTACACATATAATATAAATGTAAATGTAACATATCAGTACTTTTTCAATTATCGTGAAAAAATTTGTTGCACGTAGAATAAATACATTTTAATCATATTTAGAAGTGTCTGCCTATTTGTATGACTAAGCATCACTGCTAAAGTACTGGGTTCACAATAAAACCTCAGAAATTATCCTCCAAAGTAGCTTAATCTTTGTTTTATTAAAGTCGGTCCACTCTATCAAAAGTTATTGTAATTTTAATGACTCCGCGACTTAAAATGACTTTATTAGTCACAGTTTTGTAAATCAGGTTCCATGTAGACGAAGTCGTAGGCACAGCTATTACAAATAAAATATAAAATCCACTACATGACACACTAAGATCCCGCAGAAATCTCCAAAAGTCTAATTATATTATCTTTATTATAATCGCTAGCTGTCCACCTCAGCTTAGTACGAATGTATTGACGAAGAAAATGATACCAAAATTTATGACTACAGTATGACCATGTAAATAAATGGATACTGAACGAAATTTTGACAATATTTTTATAGATTACCTGATTTTTTTTTATATCAAAGGAGGCAAACGAACTGGTGGGTAACGTGATGTTAAGTGATCACCACCGTCCATAGACACTAGCTACATCAGGGACGCCGCAAGTGCGTTGCCAGCCTGTATATGGGAGAAGTGGGAGGGGAAGGAAAGGGAAAGAAGGAAAGAGGAACGGACGTGGGCCTCCGGCTCTCTCACTGACCGAACGAAACACAACAATGCAAGCACTGTTATTTCACGTCGGTTATCTGTGAGAGGGGTGGTACTACCCCGGAGGAGCCGACCCATTCATGCTGAAACCAAAAATAGCTTCAGCGGGGCTCTAACACCTACTATATATATTATAATATAAATTATTTATATTAAAGTTATTAACCCAATTTCTTCACTTTGCTTTATGAGTTTTCTAACATTTTGTTTAGTAAAAATATTCTCCTGTAAATTATAAACTCGCAAACAAAAGAATTATACAAATAGATGAAACCGTTTTGTAGTAATGCGCGTACATACATCGGCAATTGATTTATATTTGACGGATCTAAAACGCGTTGAACACTTACCTTGATTCGTCGATATTTCAACCTGGTTTACGTAGTAATATAAATATGAACAAAACACGAAAAAAATGTTAATAAGCATTATATGAATGACGTCACAGAGAAGTATGTTGTTTCCGAGTCGACATAATTTCATAACCATAGTATATCTATACTAGTATTATAAATAGGTAAGGTTTGTGAGTTTGTGACGTTGTGAGTATGTGACGTTGTAGAGGGTAATCTCAGGATCCGATTTGAAAAATTATTTCAGTGTTATATAGATCATTTATCAAGGAAGGTTATATACTATGTATCATTACGCTAAAACCAATAGGAGCGGAGCACCAATGAAAAATGTTTCAAAATTGGGATATTTTCCTCTTGAGAGCTTTCGCTGCATGTTAGCGTTAGCCAAAAGTAACTATTCTCCACGGACGAAGTCGCGGGTATGGGCGAGTAAATTGTAAAATTAGAGCATATCCAATAAATGTAATGAAGATTACAAAGTTTCCATAAACTGCTATTCATCTTTATAATGTCACTTGAAATATAGTCACAATATAGTAAATTATTTATAGGGTAATAGTGTGAAAAGCAATTAGGAATGTACGATTGATTAGGGTCGTATCAAATATAATCCAGAGCAGGCAAGCAATTTGAGGTGAGTTACCATGAAGCTACTAATAATTTTCGTGATAAATATGGATGAGGCACACGGAGTTAATTGATTCTTTTTATTTGTATACCTACCGTTATTGCTAAAATTATATTATTGGCATCTAAAGAACGTAAAAAGCTTAGTTCCGTTTTTCATACCACATCCACAACATCCATTTCGTCAAAATTAAAAATAAACCTCATCAGTATCTTAACATAAATATTATTTTTTCTACACGTAGTTTGAAATCTTTCACATGCTTCCAGATATTAATAGAAACGTTGTTAAAGGCAATTTTACCCAATTTAGACCTAAGGAAACTAAAATAGCTATGTAATTAAAATAAATAAAATAGCTCCTCAAACATACAAATACATATTTAATAATACGTAAAGGATAAAAATGATTAATTAGGATTATTCTTAGTAGGTAGATACACATATATAAGAGTACAAAGTGATTTTGTTTATACAATTCATTGATATTGATTGATAAATCTATTATGTAATAAAAATCCAACAGTGAAAATGTTAAAACTCTATTACTTACTACGAGTCGTTAAGTTAAATGAAAGTGTAACTCACTTTAAAGTTCAAAAATAATAGGTCTTTACCCATGAAATTGCCGTTCTGCAGTACTGGCCATTTCAAATCAAAATAATTTTTGATTGGCTAAGAATTCTAATTTCAAATTAATTTTATTTTAAAAACATGGAATTCTTTTTCCAAAAGTAGTCCTGTGTTTATTGATTAGTGTTACATTTTCATCGCATTTCAATCTTTTCTGTCATCATGGATACGTTAAAAATTCGAGTAATTATGGAATATGAATACCGTCGTGGCAGCAACGCGGCACAAGCGGCACGCAGCATCAACGACGTTTACGGAGCTAAACACTACAAACCAACGCACCACCTGTTGATGAATTAAAGGCGATTGTGGAAGCTGATGATACACAATCTACAGCTTTCGACGTTAACGTCAAAACAATATTGGCCCATTTGCGTCACGTTGGCAAGGTAAAAAAAAGCTCGCCTCCATTCCTCTATATTTCTTTACTGAACGTAACACTGAAAACGGGTATCATACAGCCCATTACTGGACCACACAGCCGAGCACACGAACCGAATTGCAGTTAATTATTACCGCATGCGAACACGGATTATCAATTTTGGACAGAGAAATGGCTAATGAAGGGGCTTAATGAGTTATTATTATTTAGTGTATAAATTATATTCTTCACATATTTATTTATTCCTAAGAGGAATCTGGTAATAATATATGTCGGCGTAGGGCCGGTAGAAAAATATAAATAATATGGTCACTGAACCACCCACTATAATATTATCGTTAACTCAAATACCCTGTATTCAATTTATGAAAGTAAATGCTACCACCGGTTCGGAAACTACCCAGTCATCGAGAAGAACCGTCAAGAAACTCGATCTGGTTAATCTTTTACATATTTTTACAAACATAACCCACATAAATATTTAACACTACACCTCCATTACAGTAACATGACCCACCCACAATAATTATTATCTCAATATAAAATAATAACTAATTCGTTTGCACAAATTAATTATCGAGAGTCTAGGTTAAACGACTTGCAACGTACGTACGTACCGCGTGTCGCCAGAGCCAAGACCAACTTAACGGC
>JACEII010000918.1:0-12480 GCA_014332785.1 Antheraea mylitta
GTAACTAGACTTTTTTGCGACACCTTAGTACAAGAGCCGGCAACGTTGAAAGAACAAGAATTTTAGAATACCTGGTTCTTTAATATATCAATATATATTTTTTTGTATCATAGGAGGCAAATGAGCAGGTGGGTCACGTCATGTTAAGTGACCACCACCTCTATAGACACTAGCAACACCAGGGGTGTCGCAAGTGCGTTGCCAACCTGTATATGCGGGAGGGTAAGGGAAGGCAAAGGAGGAAAGGAGAAGAGAAGTGGGCTTCCAACGCTCTCACTGACCAAACGAAACAATACAATGCAAGCGTTGTTATTTCACGTCGATTTTCTGTGAGAGGGTGGTATTAGAAGGACACTTGGTAGCCGGTTAACATTGTATTTTTAATGCGCGTTTTGATTTAATTAATTTTGATTTATGAATAGGTTTAGGAACATATTTTTTTTCAGTAACTTTTAAACGCAATTAAAAGCATGCATTTATCACAGTCAGACACATTTCTTTATAAACAATCATATATATATACCCACTGATATATTTTATAAATAAAAATAATTAATTTTAAACCAATTATTTTTTTCCATAACAAAGAACAAATTTCATTTTATTAAACATTATTGATATTAAGATTTCACCATATACAATAAACAACGATAAACGTAAGGGTATATACCGTATGACTTGGGATTGACGCCATTTTAAATATATGCGTCGTCGACCATCAGGCTATACGAAACCAAAATAGCTTGGGCCGACGAGGTGAAATATCTCGGCGTCACCTTAGATAAACAATTAAATTTCGATTCACACACAGATAGAGTGTGAAACAAAGGCGCTATGGTCTTGGGTCGTCTCTATCATTTGCTTTGTCATAAGAGTAAAATGTCCCCCAGACATAAACTCACTTTATATAAAACTTGCATCCGTCCGATTATGACGTACAGTTGTTCGGTATTTGCACATGCACAAAATCGTATTCAAAACTTACAGGTTCTCCAGAATCGAGCCCAACGTAAAATAACCGGTGCCCCATGGTACGTCCGGAATAAGGATCTCCACAGGGACCTGGAGATGCCTTCTGTCTGGGCGTATATAAAATCACTCACACGTAGTTATTTCGAAAAAGCCGCGAATCATCCCAGCCCTTTAGTGGTATCCGCCACGAACTATGAACCCGTACCCAACACTGCGCAGTATAGAAGACGACCGCGACACATTCTTACCGACCCTCCTGATTCAATCACGTCAGCGAAAGATCAGTAGCAGCCTGTCTCTTCAAACAAAGCGTGTTCACGTCCACGTCCGCATAATCACTGTCACGCCACCGTGGTCTGGGGGTAAATTTCGCTCCCGCACACCAGATTAGGCTCCGCTCGGCAACGGCTCAAACCTAGGTCCGTTCCCTTGGCGGGGAGCCCTTGAGTACGCTGCTCACGTGATACAGTGACACAGAACTTTACATCACTGCTACAACATCACACACATCACCTATACACACGTGCACGCCTACACGCTTACATGCTGTTTTTCTTTTTCAGAAAAATAAACACAACAAAGAGTTCTACCCTTATTTTTCCCTATCCTATCCTGTATAGTTTGGAGAAATTTTTCCGACACAAAATACATACAGGAGTTGTTGAGGCACGCATGCTTAGTACACATGCATGTTTCAATAACTTATATACATATATCTAGATAGCTTAGCTTAGGTTAGATCAGATAGGTTGCGATTTTTGCACAAAACAGGCGACAGCCCAAGCCGAGGTGTACCGTGCACCCTTGAGTTGGTCGCCCAACCATCCCAAGTCGGTTGAGTGCCTTCAGCGCTCGACTCAATAGTTCGGCGAAGCTGTAAAGACCTTACCAGGTCAACAGCGTATACAATTCGAAAAAAAAATGCCTCGATAAGACATGCTGCCACAATTATCGCTATCTTTATCGTGAAGCCAGTACTGCACTAAACTATAGCTATAGCTATATTCTATACACATTATTTTTATAGCAATAAATCGGTCTAAATATTGAGTAATAACTGAATTAGTGTGGAGGATAAAATTTGTACTTATTTATATCTAAATTAATATTAATTATTTCAATAATAATTCCATTTTATTAACGTTTCTAAGTTAGTGGAAAAAATCATCCTAAAATTATTTAAAAATCAATATTTTTGTCTGTGATGGTACGATATGCACAAATAAACGCAACTCTTACCGGCAGCCAGGTAGCCCGTTGTTAGGATGAATATAATGTATAAAACTGGCTTGATTGATTCTTTCCGGTTAGCCTCTGCCTATATAGGTAATTTCGCCAATATCAAGTGTGACAAATACACGTTATGTATTTAATGCCAGATATTCAGTATGACAACGTAGAATAATCTACAATAGAAACATATCAACATAGATTAATTATCAAGAAGTGATAGGCACTATGTTGTGAATGGTACAGAGATTATTTATAAAAATGTATTAGAAATATATTTAAAATACGTTTTCGAAACAGTTTATAACTCTTAGACTATAGTTTCAAGCAAGTGACATTTGACGGTTCAGCGCGATGTTTGACGCTTCGATACGGTGTTCATATATTTTTCTTTAATATAATGGAGTATAAAAAGGTTTTAATATAAGTTGAAGATCGTTATGATAAAGTAAGCAGTAGAGATGTTTATTTAGTTTTATGTAGGTTAGTTTTATCTTAATTGAACCTGGTAGATGATTTTTTTTTTCGAAATGACTTCGCTATTGACAAAGCAAGGTCTTAACAGCTTTACCGGACTACAAACAACGGAGTGGTATATGATTTTTTTTTTCTCGAACTGACTACGCTATTGACCTAGCAAGGTCTTAACAGCTTCACCGGACTACATTGGTAGATGATGCTACGAACGGGTACTAGGCTTATTTAAAATAAAAATTACATGTAATCTGGGTATATGTCTCAGTGAATCCGTGGATAGTTTGGATTTTTGGAAACGGTAGTTGTGGCTGCAACTGGATACCAGTTTTATTCATTTTTTTTTCGCGTTTAAAAATACAGTTGAAACCAATGATAACCAATTTGGTGCAGACGAAGTTGCACGACGGGTCAGCTAGTAGTTAATAAAGCGTATCACAAGATAATGTTCTGATAAAGTTTCAGTTTCAAAATTCTTAACGTGGGCGTAACGTTACGAGAATTATGTATACATATAATAAAAACGTAAGTTTAATGTGTCTGTACTTTCTAGAATTTTGTAAAAAAAAATTTATAGGTGTCTAGGAATAAGTAATAAAATACATCTCAATCATTCTTATAACGGTTTGTCTGTTTCTTTGAACACACATCACTGCTAAAGTACTGCGTTCATAATAAAACCTCACCAAGAAAATCATAAAGCATATCCTCGAGTAACATTTAGTCTTTGTCTTATTAAAAACGGTTCACTCTATCAAAAGTCGTTGTAGCTTAGATGACGGTTCCAGTCAATTACACGAAACGAGTGGGTAGGTGAATACTTATAATTAAATCTCTTACTAAAAGAGGATATTATTTTATGTATAAATCATATCTAAGACACAGTTACCGAAAGATTGTTTTTTGCATTAAGTTTATAATATGATTAAATATTAATACGTGAAGCTAAATCTTTGTACCCCTTTGTAAGGTAATTCTGTGAACGTATGAACTTGAAATTTGGCATAGTTAAAGTTCATATGGCGGAGAAGTGCAGAAAGCTGTTTATTTTATATAAAATGCATTAGGAGTATATTCAATTAATTAAAATATGCACTACTCACACTACTGCTTGAATTTTACATAACATATACATACATGTAAATAAAAAAGATATTTTGACAGCCGCTACTTACATAACGAACTTCAAAAAAGGTTGCGAAGGAGGTTGCTATGCTCGACTGTATGTATTTTTTAACTCTTACGTTCCAATTACCCTTTTTCATCCTACATTCAACGATGATATTATAACATATAACTATTATTACAATATTTATTATAACATGACTTACGTTCCATACCTCACATACTATTTGAATTAATTGGGCAATTGCAGGTTAATTTTACAATAATATAATAATTTTAATATGACGTTACATGCCTAATATGCCCGTGAAATCAATTGGTCAAATTGTAGGTTGATTTTATAATAATAATAATATGATATGTAAATTCATAATATATAATACATAAATAATTAATTGATAAACATAAATGATTCATTGATAAATAATTTATTTTTAGTACATTTATGGAACCACTGAAATAATTATTATTCTTTTCGGTTTTATTGGATGTCAAAATTTTTAGGTGTGACAGGAAAGCTTCTACTTTGTGTTGTCATAAAAGTAAAGCAATATTCCCAAAGTCAAAGTCAATATTATAATGGTTATTATTTTTTATGGCGAACTCACTTCAAATCATTAAATAAAAAAAATGAGCCAAATAATGTTTTGTATAATCAAAATAAGGGTTTTGTTCATAAAAGTAATCCATGACTTAGACCTCCGCGTTTACAATGTTGCAATTCAGCCTCATGTATCAACAAAAATGAATATTTTCAAAAGCTTAATGGTAGTATTAAAAACGTCTTTGTCTTGGATTCACCATTTGATTTTATTGTGGATCCATTACTTTTCCAATCGATGATACTGGGCATATCACTATTTCTCATAATGAACAGACTACATTTAATTCAATATCACCCAGAAATACCACCCACTCATTGTGTTGTGTAAAATTAATTGAAAATTGTGTCATAGGTTGCGATAAATTTCTTTAGTTTCGCAAAGTTATACTTACTTAGAATTTGAGAATTTTACCTCCTGGTTTTTGTTTCAAATTTACAATTAATTTGGTATATAACTGAGTAGCCATGATGACAACATTCGAGTATAGAAGATATACCCTTTGACTTTCATTATTATGGATAGTACTCTTTGCCTTTGACAAAAGAACCCTAATAAAGTTTAAAAAATCAATGAACTATGGTCGAATTTCGATCACTGGGCGCCCACTAGTATGATTAAATGCATGAATGAATTTAAAGGCTAGACAAACATGCACTAATTTCCATATATTTGAAAAATAGAATATTAAAAGAGTATGAAAGAAATTTGTAAATATTACCTTGGGTGTGGTGACCCTGGGTTTGGATCCACCTATTGCTCCAGGAAGAATGGAGCCGGTTTCGTGATACCGCGCCAGAATCTTGGAGACGCAGCCGTGTGATACACGCAGCTGTCTGCTTATGTCGCAAGGCCTATCAAATTCACGGGAAAATGTATATATATCGTGGTATCTACTTGGATTAAATATTTGATTCTTGCAATAAGCTTGTTATAATGTATATATTTATATACTATTTAATGTAACTCAGATGAAGCTAATGCTTAACAACAACTTTTGGTAGGTGGTAAAGCCACACTGAAGTTATTACTGTAGCTATTAGTGAGAGCGCCGGAAGCCCACCTCTTCTCTCCCCCCCCCCCCCCCCCTCCTCCCAATTACAGGTTGGCAATGTACTTGCGACTCCCCTGATGTTACTAGTGTCTGTGGACGACGGTAATCACTTAACATCAGGTGACCCGCTTGCTCGTTGACCTTCAATTATATAAAAAAACGCAATGGTTGTAACGTCATGGAATAAACATTGGCAATGTTGAAGCTTTTTTGTATAAATCCATTAAAGTCAATGATATTACATAGTTATAATATCATTAATTAAAGCGCCTTGTTTTCTATGAATAATTTGACTGAAGGCTTTTAACTAACCTCAAACTAGTTGTAGTCCGGTGAAGCTGTTAAGACCTTGCTAGGTCAATAGCGTAGTCAGTTCGAGAAAAAAAACCTCAAGCTAGTAACTAATTGGTCAAAGAACGTACAACAAAATTGTCAACACCGGCTACAGATAATAACATGGAAGTGTGTGAGAGCTTACCGTATTCCGAGTTGTGCTAATTCAACTATCCTAAGTCTGATTGCGTTTGGCAGTGGTCTACCGTTTACGAACACTCCGCCTAGTTGATTAACTTCTCCGTACTGCTGCGCGCCGGCGCCGCCCATGTTGCCCATTCCCGTCGCACTTGGGTCTGCGGGCAAAAGTGTTATATCAGTCTTAGTCTGTTTTATAAAATTGGTACACTCTCTCATGAATTATCTTATCACAATCAAAAATACTTTATTCAATTTAGGCCCTAATAAGTCGAACGTCAAAACTACCACCACTCCATTGGGTTTATCGTTTTAACATATAAATTACACATTACACGTTACAATCAATGATATTACATGAGTTATAATATCATTGGTTACAATCGTTTTATAATTGTATATAGAGGAGTCAGTTCTAGACATGACCATCGTTTATTTATTGATCCATTCTGTAATAGCTATTTCACAGCAAATCCAGCTTCATATGGCGCTTAAACTTACAGTTTGGCTAATTGATGATATTTTTGGGCCTTTATTGTAAAATGTAACACTATATAAAAAACTGCTACTGGTTTAAGTCTGTAACATGGGACCACCAGTTTATCAGAGTTTCTAGTATATTTAATTATGCAACAACTGTTTAAGTTCAGGGTTGTGAACAATAGAAATTGATCTATTACAATTCGGTAACGTAGTTATATATGTCAATGCTTTATAGGCAAAACTGTGATAACATTTTTACAGTCAAGTTTTAATTTTTTAATGCTTAGTGTTTTAAGCGAAGATATACAGTATAAATAGTTTTACAAGCGTGGATGTTACTTAGTTGCAACGAGAACATGTGGCGGCCGTATATTTACCTTAGGAGAGGCTTTAGAAATCTTAGATACCTAAGAAAACATCTACTAAACATTGGGAAAAGGCAAGAAATACTTGAGGATAAAAACAGTTCAAATAAATCGAACTTGAGAATAGATTGATCTGTCATACGTTAGAAAAGCATTGATTTGAAAAGATTAGGAGAATTTGAAATGGAATTTGTATTTTATAACGAAAATTTATCGGTTTCGGTGTGATGACGACATACGCGTCTCAGAACTGTCGACATCGGACACCAGCTTTGAAGCCGGCAGGAGTGGGACGATGTTGTTGTTTTGTGAACGTGGTCGGAGCGGAGTGGTGCGGTGTGCGGCGCGTTCGGTCGATCATAAAACTTTTGCCTCGTTAAAATATTTTGTCGATTAATTTGACATTGTTTAATTTACGACAGGGGTTTTGTACATTTGATATAATATGCAAATAAGTGATATTGATATTCTGCTAAAATATTAATTTAATGTAATAGCTTTACGTACGTACGGACGTACCCACGTACGTTTAATGTTCTGTAACTTCTTCCAAACTATGCAGTAGATTTTGGTACGACTGTCAGTTTTTTTTTTTATCGTGACACGGCTAAATGACTGCACTATGCCTCATGGTAAGCACAGTACAATCTAAAAAAGATACAATCAGTAAAAAGATTTATGCAGTAATGCATTCCCTTAAAAGAATGCAAAATTTTTTACCATTTTCAACCAAGAAAACACTTGTCAACTTGCTGTTACTTCCTATAATTGATTATGCCGATATAACTTATCCAGACCTTACAGAGGAGTTACTCAATAAACTCGACCGTCTACTAAATTTGGGCATTCGTTACATTTTCGGGCTTCGTAAGTACGATCATATCTCTCAATTTCGTGCGCAACTAAACTGGCTAGATATACGTTCACGTCGAAATGCTCAGATATTGCATTTTCTATATCGTATTTTATTTGATCCTCAATCTCCACAATATCTCCAGGAGCGATTCATTTTCCTAACGGCTCATGGACGTGATCTTCGTTCGGCATACACCAAAACTCTGGATATACACCTCAGCACAGATCTAATGTATTTTCGAACTCCTTCACAATAACTGCCATACGATTATGGAATTCGTTACCGCGTCGACTTCAAGAAGTTGAAACTATAAATAACTTTAAAATTCAATTACACCGACATTTAATTGAGAAACAGGAGGCAGAGTGCTCATAATTGTGCAATGTTTATTACTATCTTTGCTATTGTTATATATTTGTATGTATGTATGTCTATATGTGTATGAATATTTATACTATATATATATATATATATATATTTATTTATTTATTTATTTATTTTATTATTTATGTGCATATATGTATATATTTCTTTATCAATTTTCTTTTGCTTTTTATTGGCACTACCTACAAAAGTTTTTGACATCAATACCGCTGGTTAGTTGGAAGAGAATGCCTCATGGCATTAAGCTCGCCAGTGTACAACCAAATGTGTGCAATAAAGAATTCATTCATTCAAAAACAATAGCGACCACCGAGTGACACACTGTCCATCGCTCGTCGCCACTATCATGCCGGCCTGCAGAAAGCTGGATATGCACAGGCTGATCCCAAAACGCGACGCGCAGAAGCGAGTCACTATTACGGGCTTTTTCGCCATGTACATGGTGGTTGCGATACCCGATTAGGCCTCCTACGGCAGCGGCTCAAGCCTAGGTTTGATCCCTCGGTAGGGAGCCCTTGAGTGCGTTGCTTGCGCGATACGGTGACACATAAATATACATCACCGCTACAACACTACACAATCACCCCCGCACACGTGCACGCCTACACGCTTACACATGGAAGTGGAAGGGTTTACTTTTTTTTCCCTTATCGAACTGAAAAACTCTCAATTTTCCGATAGTAAATATATGGAGGAGTTGATGAGGCGTGTATGCTTGGTACACATATACGTTTCAACAACTCATATATATATGAATAGTTAGCTAGGTTAGCTAAGATAGGTCGCGATTTTGCATGCAACAGGCAACAGCCAAGCCGATGTATGCCGTGCACCCTTGAACTGGTTGTCAAAATAAAATTGGCTGAAAGCCTTAAGCGCTCGCCTTAGTAGTCGGGTGAAGCTGTTAAGACCTTGCTGGGTCAATAACGTAGTCATTTCGAAAAAAAAAGAATTTTTTTTTCAGTATATATCATTTTCAGTTCATTCTAAATCACTCGGTTAAATCCGAAATGTTACATACAATAAAAGAGACACTATGACGTGTTCACTATCCAGTCGGGAGCAGATACATTGCTATAGCGTGTGAATACTACACACGGGTTGTATAGGGAACACGACACGCGTAACCATACCACAGGTGTTGCGAGTGTTACATATGATATTTGGTGAAGTCTTTTTTTAAATATTTAGTTTGAGAACAAATCTTCTAGATTGCTGCCATTGCATAGTGGGTAATAATATTACAAGCGTCATCTGATATATGGTCTGAGGTGGTGGCCAAATAAAATCGGCTGAGTGCCTTAAGCGCTCGCCTTAGTAGTCCGGTGAAGCTGTTAAGACCTTGCTGGGTCAACAGCGTAGTCATTTCGAAAAAAAAAAATGGTGGTTGCGACCCAGTCGGGTTGTAAAGCCCTACCACCCCGCTTTCGCCACTGCCTCGTTCGTTATTCAGCAAGGTGCACCACGTGCAGGTGAGGTTGGCTTTGGTGTCTCAAGTTTTATGATATTATTCGACACCCCTTACACCCCACTATCATGCCGGCCTGCAGAAAGCTGAATATGCACAGGCTGATCCCGAAACGCGACGCGCAGAAGCGAGTCACTATTACAGGCTTTGGCTTTTACGGACCAGTATTGTTTACACGATTTTTTATTCAAAGTTAAAACACGTACAATATAGTACATTTATTTAAAGTAGAGAAAAGTTAGAGTATCATAATGCAGTTATGAGAATGTGTCTTCCGGCCGTAGTGTTAAATATAAGGAGGATACAACTAAAAATGTCTACCTATAGAAAACTCTCGGATCGTATGCTTAAGTATAAATTCACATCAATTATTTTTTATATATGTTATTAAAAAATAGTTGGTTATCTGCGATGTCGATTGTAACAATACATATAAATAATACATTGTTAATATTTATTAAAAACTTAAATTGCGTTTAATGTAGCTCGAAATTACTTTTTACTTTGCATTTATACTATTACTTACAATGAATATCTCTGAAGAGATCGCAGATTTCAAATTACATAAAACAAAATGTATTATGAAATTTAAATCTCAAAGTGCGAAATAATGAATCTAATATATACATACATTAAAAATCTAGATCTAGCGATTGTACTTTTTAGATTTTCGTGAAAAATATTGTTGCAGATGTCTAAGAATAACTAATGAGATACATTTTTAGAAATGTCTGTTTATTTGGACACGCATCACCGCTAAAGTACAGCATATCCTCGAATAACATTGTCTTTGTTTCATTAAAGTCGGTCCACTCTATCAATCTTCTAATTTCAATGAGAGCTTTTTTTTCGAACTGACTACGCTATTGACCCAGCAAGGTCTTAACAGCTTCGCCGGACTACTAAGGCGAGTGCTTGCGGCACTCAGCCGATTTTATTTGGGCAACTGGCTCAAGGGTGCACGGCACACCTCTGCTTGGGCTGTTGCCTGATACATGCAATTCGCGACCTATCTGAGCTGACCTAAGCTAACTATTCATACATATATGAGTTGTTGGAGCATATATGTGTACCAATCATACATACCTCAACAACTCTTATATATATTTCGTATCGGATAATTTTCCAAACTATTTCAGTTCGATAAGGGAAAGAAACAAAACCCTTCCACTTTCAGGTGTAAGCGTGTATGCGTGCACGTGCGTGGAGGTGATATGTGTAATGTTGTTGCAGTGATATAAGATTTGTGTCACTGTATCGCGCGAGCAGCACACTCAAGGGCTCCACGCCGAGGGAACGGACCTAGGCTTGAGCCGCTGCCGAGGGTGGCCTAATCTGGTAGGCGGGCCTAGCATGGTAATTCAATGACAGGTCGAGTTAAGTATGAAAGAACTGTAGGTAAGTAAATGAATTTCACTATCATACAAAAATAAGGAAATTATATAATATACCTAAAGTACAAATAATGTTTAACACGCAGTAAAGAATAATGTTCTTTTTTCACACACGTTACCATAATTATTAATAGAAATGAATTTCAGTATTTAATTAATAAGTAGTCCGCTGAAGGCTGCCCTGTCAGGACAATAGCGTAGTGGGTTCCAAAAATAATGTCGAATATAACTAATCTTCAGTATTTTATTTTGATTTGCTTTTAGTTAATTATAATTTCTGTTACCTTGAACTTGGCTTGACACGCGGCCGCGTGTCTAGATGATGAAAATGTGTTTTTTACCAAAAATAAATATGGCGCTGAATTTATCGTTTTACTGTCCTACGAATATTGCAAAAAAGAGCATAGATAAGAATGAGATTATTTCTGTGCTTGTTAGGTTTATTCCGAATTATACCTGCCTAGGATCTGCATGTCGATCATGTAAATAAAATAATTAGGTGTCTGAAGCATGATTAGCTGTTCTTTGAGTACCACGCCGTATCTTAAGAGATTTTTTTTCGAACTGACTACGCTATTGACTTAGCAAGGTCTTAACAGCTTCACCGGACTACAACCGTATCTTAAGAGTCAGATTACAAGTATGCAAGATATACATTCAGATGGTTTAATTAATAATTATCTATTTTCATTAATTTTTACGCAGACGAAGTCGCGGGCACCGCTAGTACACGTATATATCGCCACATTAATATAAAGCACTCATGCGAACCCGGGTCAAATTTGTATATCTTATTAAGTACAATACTGTAATAAAACGCAGTAATATACAGAAATATAATACCCTTTTTTAGTAGTTTGTAGTCCGGTAAAGCTGTTAAGACCTTACCAGGTCAATAGTGTAGTCAGTTCGAGAAAAAAAAATATACCCCTTTTTAATCAGGCCTATGAACTAACATAATATTTCAAGTTTTATAAAAGTTTTCTTTAATATTTTAACTTAGCAGTTCTGTTTGATCAAAACAATTGTCACACGGATAAGTTTCACACAGTAAAGGGATAATTTGAAGCTAGTTTAATCTAGTGGCATACAATATTTTCAAATATAAAGGAAACAATAAACTTATTTTTAAATCGTACTCCAAAAGGCTATTACTTAGTTCCTAACCGCGTTCTAAATTGTCGCGAACGATTAATCATCCTGCCATTAAAATACGTCAACATACACCTATAGCTAATTAGAAAAATAAACCTGAGACCGTACACCGAGCTATATCTGTCTAATAAACGTCACGAAATGTCAAAATGACATTTCGTCTGTCAGTCGATACGTCACGCGACGTTGCATGTGACAGCGGCGCGTCGGCGATAGCAACAAATGACACGAGTTGACATGCGCTCTATCATAGATTTCATTTCCTCCACTTTACATGTGAGAAGTAGAATCCAGACTAAAGAATTACTCGTATGGTTCATTGTCCTTCTAATGCTCATTAGTCTGGATACAATAGTCCAGTAACATAACCAGTTTTAATTTTATTAAACATCTATATCGAAGTAATGCGTGCTACTGCATCATCACTAACAATTAGATGGACTTTTA